>BDCZ01000144.1:61326-83732 GCA_001662365.1 Chlamydomonas applanata
AAGAAGCAGGACCACCGCGCAGGCTGCAGCCCCCACCCGCACATGCGAATCATGCACGTGGACAGCAAGTGGTCAATGCTTGCTACGCACCGCCATGTTGGACTCTGCCATGTGGTTGGAGGAGACGTACTGATTCAGCCGGCTCTTGAGTGCAGCAATCTCCTGCTCCTTCCGTACCAGCTGCATTTCCAGCTGCCGCCCTCGTGACAACGCTTCACTGTCCTTCCATGACCGAGGTGACCCCAGCAGCTGCGCAGAGCAAGTGAAGGGTGCAGCAGCAGGACAGCTCATGTGAATGCAGGCGTCCAAGGCATCGCATGTGTGCCATGCGCACACTGTCATGTGCCTGCATGTGTTGCCTCCGGTCAGCGGCTGCTGCCTACCCCGTTGCTGCTCCTGAATGGGTTTGTTGTGGTGGATGTGTGTGCACGCATCAGTGCTGGACAGTGCGTGCATGGCCATGCGTTTGGCTCAACATGGAGGCCCTTGGTCAGGCTTAGCCCCCTTGGACTCACCGCTGCGTTGGTGTGCTTGTGGCGTTCCTGGTACGTGTGCATGAACAGGAGGATGCTGCGGGCGCGAGTGCAAATCGGTTTACGTCAGCAGCGTTCGAGCACCATGCAAGCGGGCCCACCACTGTCAGCAACCACGTACCATGCGATGAGCCCTAGCGCATACGTTAGCATCGTCGTTTTGCTCTGACCGCTGTAGTTGCTGCTGTAGGTGCCCCCGCCGCTTGTGGATGGCCCATATCCCCCATAGCTCTGTTTCGATGGGGTCCTGCAGGTTGGCCCGCTAGTGCTGGGCAGGCGTTGTAGCGAGTATGAAGAACACCGCTCCATCTGTAATGGGTTGCAGCGCTAAGCTCCCAGACCACTTGGCGTTGGGGGTTACGCTGAAGCAGGACGTCGGCAGGGCAGCTATAGAGCACACCGCGCCAGGCTCTTCTAGTCCCTGCGCTGGTATGGCCTGGTGCCGGTTGTTTGGACACCTGGAGCTGGAAGCACCTGATTGTGGGGTGGGTGCTGGACCTGGACGTGGGCCAGGCGACTGCTTTGGAACACAAAGAATGTTGAATTATAGAATTTGGAGCTGCAAGAATGATTGCGTGATGGAGGGCGGAGGGCGCTTGCAACAGTCCCTCTGTGACGCATGGTCACTGCCGCTGTTGCAGCTGCTGTCGACGCACAGAACGCATTCCGATAGCTCTCCGTTAAGTGCCAATAATCCGGTTCCTTAGTATCCTCTGCACCTGGTCCAGCACTACAGTTTGGGGACTGGGAGGAGCAGGCCGCCGATCACTCCGCAAATAGTTAGTCAACCCAATGAATTGAACATTAGGGGTAGCAGGAGGCGCCGCAGACACGGGCCATGGGCAAGTATGCCCAGCTGGTCATCGGGCCAGCAGGATGCGGCAAGGTGCGTGCAGGTTTCAGCCATATGCAGATGTGGTGCAACCTCAGTCTGCGAAGCATGTAGGGTTTGGACATGGATCTTGCATGGCATGCGCCCATGCGCTGAGGCTACCGCCATGCACCCGGAATGGCTGCAGCACCCTGCCAGCACAACCATCGCGTTCCATCACAGCACATCCTTCTACAACTTTGTGCAGCTCGTGTTCCTGGGTTTGCGGGGTGCTGCCTGTTTGGTCATGCCCACCTGTCACAACGCTGCTACTGCCCCAGCGGCTGCCGCAGCGATCTGACAGTCACATGGGTGTTATCCCACACAATTTCAACGTACTGCTGGCGGCTGCATGTACTGCTCTGCAGTCCACGTACTGCGATACACTGTGGAACCACTGCCAGGCGCTTGGCCGTACAATCCATTGCGTCAACCTGGGTGCGTGAGAGCTAGCGCAACGCCCCATCATCTGGTCACACATGCGAGCTGGCGATTGCCATGCATGCAGCGATCGGGCCATGCATCATGCCTGTTGCACCCTACTTGCCCCGCATGCCTCACCTTGCTCACCCACCTGCCGGTTGTTGCCCGCCCGCCCCGCCCCGCTGACCATTTTGCATACCTGTTTTCCCCGTCTGACCCATCCTCGTGGGGCCGCCTGCAGACCCAGCTGCAGAGAACTTTGCGTACCCGGTGTCACTGGATGTGCGCGACCTAGTGAGCCTTGAAGATGTGATGGAGGAGCTTGAGCTGGGGCCCAATGGGTGCGTGCTGCTGTTCGTTATTGTGACTTTGTCGTTTGTGTTCCTTGTTTGGATGTGATGGGCGCAGTGGCGCTGTGTGTGTTCTGGTGGGCTGCTGATGCCTTTAATGGTGTGTGGTGTGCTTGTGTGCGGCGAGGGGGTGAGAGTGTGTGACTGTGCGTGTGGGGGGCCAAGTTTACGTGGCACTGCAGGGAAGGTGGTTGGAGGTGGTTGGTTGCAAGGGCGTGCCGCAGGTGGGCGCGTGGGCAGGGCTGGCAGGCGTGCCTGGGCAGTCAGGACTGGCATGGCAGGATTGCTACCCAGCGCCACAGCCATATGTGTGCCGCAGGGCTCCTCACATCGTTTGAGATCTCGGCTGGTTTGCACTGGCTCTGGGTGTGAACGACAGTGTGCATACTGCCGTACGTACTGCTGTGCAGGGGGTTACTGTACTGCATGGAGTACCTGGAGGAGAACCTGGACACCTGGCTGGGGGAGGAGCTGCAGGTGCAGTGCAGCCGGTACAACACTACTGCCGGAGCAGCAGCACCACTCAAGATGGGCGATGCTGGTTGTTGCTTTGAAGAACAGCAATGCGCCCCTGGTGTCACAGATGACCTGTACCTGCACGCATGCCGATGCTGGCTGTCCGTGGGTTTTCAGACAACAAACCAACCAGCTCGCACAACGCCCGTCAACCTTCTGCAGGGCTACGGCGATGAGGACTACCTCGTGTTTGACTGCCCCGGCCAGATCGAGCTGTACAACCACTGCAGTGTGTTCAAATCGTTTGTGGACTTTTTGAAGCAGGACGGCTGGGCGGTGTGCGTCGTGTACTGCCTGGACGCGCACTTTGTGACTGACGTCCCCAAGTTCATCGCCGGCTCGATGCAGGTGTGCACACATGCAGCTGCATGCATGCATGGGCGGCATGGTGGTGTGATTCATAGGTGTCTACTACATGTGCGTGCGCCAGGCGCACCTGGTATGCCTGTGGGGTGCTTCTGTTCATGGGCATGTGGATGCTCTTGCCCCACCTGTACCGCACCGTTACTGCTTGTCACGTGTGCCGGATGGTACAGCAGGTGTCATGGGGCATATGCTTGCACCCAACAGCTGGACAGTTGTTTGCAGCTGCGATGGGCAGCGTGTCTGTCGTTGCTGTGGCTGTGCTGCAACCCACTTGGCTCACGCAAGGCTGTGTGTGGTGACAGGGGCCCGCTGGGTGACCTGCCTCCTCCCAGCTGCACAACTGCGGCATATTTCCTGCACATGGCGCACGTAGTGTAGCAGTCTAGCGCATGATGTACGCTTTCTGCGGCTGGGCACTTTGGCTGCTGTTCCTGTGCCTGCACCACAGGCGCTGTCAGCGATGGTGAAGCTGGAGCTGCCCCATATCAATGTCCTCACCAAGATGGACATCTGTGAGAACAAGGTGTGAGATCAACTGCACTGAGATCCATAGGCTGGCAGCCAAGTAACAGCTGTGCATCTCTCACGGGGATGGCTGTAGCTCGTCATGAAGTTTTAGTGCAGGAGCCGATCACAGGCGGTGGCCTGCAGCGTGCCAGCATAGCAGTTGCACTGCATCGCAGCGGACGTGTCCGACTGCATATATGGGGACATGCAATGGGGATCAGAAGAACAACACAATAGAGCGAACAGGATATGAACTATGTGTGCTGTCGTGACACCTGTCCAATAAAGCACTACAAACCCTCCCAGGGACCTGAGCTCAAGTGCACCTTGCATGTCACAGCACACAGCCACACACATGTAGGCATGGTGAGGTGCGGGCTCGCAACAATATTTGCACGTGCTTGCTCAGTGCGGGCTGGGCAAGGGTCTGGAACAGATTTGAACGGACCTGTGTCAAACCAGGCCACTGCCCCTTTGCTGTCCCGCTGCTAGCGTCACACTCTGTAGTGCCTGCGACTGTACTGCAGAAGGACATTGAGGAGTTCCTGTTTCCTGAACCCCGTGTACTGCTGGACCGATTGCGTGGCGCCACTGGGCCGCGCTTTGCAGCGCTGAACGCAGCGGTGCGTGCAGCGTTGCAGGATCCGAGCTGCATGCGTGTCTTGCGCGCAGGGCAGCCCCAGCGCTGCTGCTGGCTTGGGGCTGCCTTGCGGCCAAAGGACGGGGGCAGTGTGGTGCAGCTGTCATGCGGCCATCGTATGACACTGTGCGGGTCTGTATTTCTAGCATATGGGCGGCTTGTGCAGCACTACTTGGGGCAGGCACCACGTTTGGTGGATGAAGATTGCATGGCTGCCTGATGCGTTGCTGGTGCTGCTGCGGCTTCATGCAGGTGGGGCAGCTACTGGAGGAGTTCAGCCTAGTGAGCTTTATACCGCTGGATGTGTCTGACGAGGACAGGTGGGTGGTTGATGGTTGGTTTACAAAGCCGGATCTGGTTGTAGGTTACGTAGGTGCTTTGGGGGGAGTGTGTGCAAAGAGTGTGTTAGTGTGGGGCTATCACTCGCCAGCATTGTACCGCATTGTACTGGTCCAGGCTATTCCAAATGTGGCCTCAGGAGTGTTGCTGTGCACAGTATGGCTGTGACATCTGCCGTTGGCAGTGGTTGCCACCAGGCGCTCGTGCCGTGCAGCTAGCACGCAGGACCTCCCACCCCGCATACCACCTCGCCTGCCCTTCAGTTCATGCTGTTGGTCACAGCCGCATCCATATCTGCCTAAACGGAGCGCTCGAATCAGATCGGGGTATGTTAAGGGTCTGCTGTACGCTGTACTGTCTGCAGCATCGCGGAGGTGCTGTACAACATCGATACTGCCATCCAGTACGGGGAGGATGCGGAAGTCAAGGCGCGAGAGATGGAGGGGGAACGAGATCCGGATACAATACTGGAAGGCGATGAAGAGGAGGATGACTAATGAGAGCAGCTCAGCACACGGCAGCCTTCCCTTGAGCTGCAGAGATCGGGCTGCAAGGTCGCGGCGCAAGGGTTGTGATTGCAGAGAAAAACAGCAGAGGTGGAGAGAGTAGGCGTGGTGAGTGCAGCAGTTTTGCATGCCCGTGACGGGCTGATGGACAAGTACAGGTGAGCTGCATGGATGAGCAGGCTCTGAGTTCACTGCCGGCGCCGTCAACTTCAATTGGCCAGGCTGGCAAATCGCCACAATCCCGTTCCCACTGGCGGCGTCGCAGCGTGGCGCGCAGCACTTGCCTGTTGTTTCCAAGGCGACCCTGAAGATATTTGGAGCAGGATCCACGCGACAATCTCGAGATTGAGCACTCTCGAACGAGATATTCATGGTCACGACGACCCTGACGATGACGGGGCAGCGCAATGATGCTGAGCTACCACAAACGCAGCAGTATAGTGCTTCTGCTAGCGGCTGCCTTGAGTTGGTTACAATTGATTGAGATTAAACAACTCGGAAGAGGCAGTGCCATGGTGAGGCGCAGCCAATGGCAGCCATCAGCTTGGCTAGTAGCCATGTGGATGCAAAATGGTCAAGCTGAGGAAATAGGTCCACCTTGAGGCTTGTGAAGGCCTTGAGAGAGCGCAGAAATGAGCGCTGTGGCTGCACCCTTATCACAGCAGCTGCAGCAACTGAGCTCTGCAGGGGCGCAGGCACAAGATGCCTCTCAACATGAAGGCCACGCTTCTGCAAGCGAGAGCGAAGGCCAGGGCAGTGCTATTCATGAACCGCCACGCAGCCTGCAGGAGGAGGAGTCTGGGTGTAAGAGCGCCCTGTCAGCTGCAGAGGCAGACGGCGAGTGGCCAGGGCGTACGTGCACTGCTTGCATCTCCTGCACTGTGCATGCACCTGTTGCGTGGACTGCCGACAGGCTGACGCGATGACCAACTTTTACCGTAGCAAAAGGCTGCATGGTTTGCTTTTGCACGCAGTCGCTGGGCCTTCACGATCGCTGGCGGGGAGGGGTGGCGCGCCTCCGCCACGGCAAACCAACAGTATGATCTCCACAGCAGTGCAGCCCGCATCTGGGCCCAGGCATGCGCAGGAGCAGCAGGCACAGTCACCCAAGGCGCACCGCACAGGCAGCGGTGAGAATGCACCAGCCTAGTGCAGTGAATTGTGTGCATGGTTGCGCACTTGCAGCTGCACGTAATGCAACATCATGGCCCATGTTGTACATTATGACAGGGTATCACCATGCCGGATGGTGTGCTTGCATGCCAGGGACTGCGCCATTCCACGCCCCCAGGCTCCGCACACACCACACTGGACCAGTACTGAACGTGCGTTGCATGGCTGCAGTTGCGGGGCGGACAAACAGCGTTGTGTCTCAGACAGCAGGTGCAGGGGCTAACCATCATCCACCCGGCCATCATATCATGGGCGCGCCCAGTGGAGGCACCCCTGCTTCAGTCTATGGCCAGCTGAGTGTGCCGCGCGCACTGGCGCAGGGCCGGTCCAGCCAGGTGCGTGCTTGGTACTGCCGTACCGCTGGCTCATGTACCACACACTTCCGTTCAGGTCATCCTTATGGGAACAGTCCCGTCTTTCCGGCAGGCATGCATGCGCCGCAGTCGCGCGCATGATTGTAGCCCCGGTACGCTTGCACGCACCCCAAAGGCCTTGGGCTGAGCCCACAATCCGCGGTCATGATGATGATGCAGCCTGCATGGTGACCATGCACACCACAGGTGTCTGGCGAGCATCCACGCGGGCGTCTGGGGCTGGGGCAGCATGGTGACAGGCGATCAGCCGCGCACATGCAGCCAGCGCTGCCCCACCTTTTCGGCCATCCCCTGCAGCCCGCGCAGCACCCACATGCGGACGGAGGTCTGGACCCGGGGCAACCCCTCCCAGGCGCACACGTACCGCTGGGCGCACCAGGCCCTTCATATGCCCTTTTTGGCCTCCCCCATTTCCAACTCCCCCACGCTCAGCTCAGCCAAGCAGCCATGGCGGTCGCGGCCGCAGCTGCGGCCCATGCCGGGGCGCTGCACAGCCCGCTGCAGAACATGACCGGCCTGCTGGCGCAGCCAGTGGCGGGGGCCCAAGGCGTTGCTCTGCCCAGTCAGCTGCAGGGCATGCATGGCATGGGCTCTCTACCCTGGGCACTCCTGCAGCAAGGCATCCTGCCACAGGACAGCAGCAATGTGGCCGCGGCTGCAGCAGGCATGGACGCCAAGCCGTCCAACAGCTTGCTGGCTGCTGCAGCAGGGCTGCAGCTGCCCCACGCCCCACTGGCTGTACTGCCTCCCGGTACTGCAAGCCAAGCGGCGGCAGCAGCGGCAGTAGCGGCTGCCGCAGCCGCAGCGGCTGGTAGCATCGCAGGTAGTGCTGCAGCAGCTGGGCTGGGGGTCCCGGACCTACTGCCAGGGGTGCATGGGCTGCAGGCGGGCATGGCTGGTGCTGGGCCCGGGGGGCCTGCAAGCCACAAGGTGGCCAGCACAGGCAGCCAGGCAGCAGGCGCGCTTGGGGGCGGCGCCGTGGGGGCGACAGCTGAGGGCTCCATGTTGATGCTGATGGGCATGGCTGTCAGCCAGGGGCAGAGCCAGGCAGCTGGCATGTCTGGGGCGCACCACCCGGGCGGGGTCATGCATGTGCCTGGGGCGGATGGCACGCAGCTGGTGCAGCAGATGGGGTACCCAGCACCACTGCCGTATAATGTACCAGGTGTGCCGGGAGTGCCGCTGCTCCTCAGCAATGCAGGTGGCCTGCCGGCTGTGGCGTCGTTGCTCGCAGCCGGGCCCGTATTTGGAGCCAGCAGCTCGAACCTCGCAGTGCTTCAGCACCACCAGGCAGGCTCAGCAGGTGGCGCTGGCCAGGAAGTGACTGCAGGCACCCGCCTGCCTCTAGCCCAGCAACAGGCGTACGGCGTGGGGGCCCCAGGCGGGCTCGATGCTGGGCATGCGACCACCAGTGTTCTGGGTCAGGCCGGGGGGGGTGGCATGGGCGTGGGTGAGGGTGGCGTGGGTGTAGCCAGCATGGTGGCGCCTGCGGCCTCTGCAGCCGCCGCCGTGGGCGCAGCAATGCCTTGCATTGCAGTTGATGCGGGTGTGAGCACCGCCGGGGGCGGCGCAGGTGCAAGGCAGGGGCCCTTGGACATGGACGTAGACCCGGACCTGGACGCCGGGCAGGCAGGGGACAATGGCATCCTGGCAGGGGGGCTGCCGCCGGCGGGCATGCAGGGCCACGTGCCGGGCCTTGGGCACGGCATGGAGCGGGGCCGCGAGGGCGAGGGCGAGGCCGAAGCTGAGGCAAGCCTGCGCGCGTCAGTTATGCTGGCGCACGGTGCGGAGGCGATGAGTGGTCATATGGCCGGGCTCGGGGCGCATGCTCAGGCGGCTGGGGCGCATGCGGAGGCTGACGGAGACAATGATGCCATCGGGGAAAATGAAGGGGACCTGGGTATCGTGGAGGTGGAGGCTGAGGCGGTGCAGCAGCCGCAGCTTGCCGCATCGATTGTGATGGGGGGCAGTGCGGCCCTGGGCGGCGGTGGCGGCGGCGCGCAGCCGCTGCACTCCATGGTGGCCGCAAACAACAGCATGGCTGCAGAAGCCATGAGCTCGCCTCGCCGGGGTGCTGAGGCAGAGGGGGAGGCGGAGGCAGGGCCCCAAGGCGCAGAAGCGGTGGATGAAGCCACAGGGGGTAGCCAGTCTCTGTCTCCCCCGCCCGTCTCTGTCGCCGCGCCCTCAGCCCTCGTGTCAGGCAACCAGGCCATGGTCAATTCAGGGCTGGCATTCGGCGCACGGGGCGGCAGCCCGCAGGCCGCCTTCCAGCAGAATCACCCAGTGGGCCCTGGCCACAGCCACCACTACCACTATGCCGCCGGGGATGCAAACGCGGCGGCGGACGCTGTCGCTGCGCAGCATGCAGTGGCCGAGGGCGGCTCAGCCATGCATGCCGGTGGCTCGCCCCCAGCCTTTCACCACCACCATCACCACCACCACCATGCGGCCGGGGCGGACGGGCCCATGTATGCCCCAGCCTCGGGCTCAATCGTCAACGTCAACCCCTACCACCCCCAGCCCCTGCACAGCCTGATGCTCCAGGCTACGTCCCGCGCGTTGCCTGGCGGCGCCCATGCGCAGCACGGGCAGCGTGGCGGTGCCGCAGGTGGCGAGGCAGAGGCACAGGGTGGCACGGCACCAGCTGCGAGCGTGGGCGGCGTGGAGGCGAATGGGGAGATGGAGGGGCTGCACGACGAGCGTGGCACCCCTTCTGTACGGGGATCCATCATCTCTCAGGCGCTGCACCCTGGGCAGGCGCAGGGTGCTGGCAGCAACCCTGACATGCACCATGGCGTGTCGCTGCCGGGCGGTGCCAGCGGCGGTGGCCACAGCCACGGCCATGGTGGGGACGGCGGGGATGGCACGCCCACTGCGCCTGGCGCGGCTGTCTCGGGAAAGGCGGGCCATGCACCAGGACGTGGGAATCACGGCCGCGCCTCCCACTCCCGAAGCGGCGGCTTCAGCGGGAATGGCAGCGGGGGCGCGTTCAAGGGCGCAGGCAACAGCAACGGGCCCTCGCGCTCCGCGTCACGTGCACACAGCGGGCTGCAGCACAGTGGTGGCGGCGGCGGTGGTGGCGCCGGGACTGCGATCTGGCCAGGCGGGTCCGGCAATGGCGACGGCGGCGGCGCTGGCGGGCCGCAGGCGGTGGACGGTGGCATTGCGAGCCGCCCTTGTGGTAGCGCCGCGGCGGGGCCTGCACACAGTGGCAGCCCAGGGCTGGATGGACCTGGCACAGGGAGGGCTGACAGCTCTATGGCTGAGGGCCAGGGCGCTGGTGTGGACGGCCCCGCAGTCGCTGTGATCGTCGGCGACGGCCCCGGGACGGACTATGCGAGCGATGCAGAGGTCCGGGCGCCGCTGCGGGGGGGCGGGCAGAGCGGCACGCTGCAGCGGCCGCCGTCACGCAACTGCGAGGCCACGGCATCCGCACAGGACGCGGCCCTCGACGGCGGGGAAGACGAGGAGGAGGGCGAGGGCGAGGATGGGGCCGCCAACGGCGGGGACGTGCACGAAGGCGGTGGCGGCGTGAGCCATGGGCCTGCAGCATTGGGACTGGGCGGCATGCACCTATCAGGCGATGCCGCCGGCGCGAGCGGCAGCACTGGCAAGGGCATGGCGGTAGGCGTGGGAGAGAACATGGACTTTGAGCTGCAGGCAGCCCGGGCTGAGGTGCATGGGCCGCGGCCCATCCCAGCAGCCATCGGCATGGGGGCTCTGGGCGAGCGGCTGGGCAGCATGGGGGGCATGAGCGGGCTACGCGGGTTGGGGCTGGGTCGGCCAGCCCTCAGCGCAGGGGGCGCTCCCGGCACTGCCATGGACACTGGTACTGACCCCGGGGCCGATGGTGCGTGCTGCATGGCGCGCTGTCTTTCAAGTTTCAGTGTGTGCTGCTCGGCACGCCTTGCAGCATTTGTGGGGCGTCGTTTTGCATCCGCCTGCCTGCCATGCACTCCCTGTCTGCATCTTCTGCACACCGCGCGCGCTGCGCTTGTGCGCGTGTGTGGCACATTTGTGGCTTGCTGCAATCCCACGACACAGGTCTGTGCCCAACATACTGTGCGCACGCGCCCTCCTTGCAGGCGAGGCAGATGCCGAAATGCCAGCCGCAGCGGTGCCACCGGCCGCAGGGGCGGACACAGACGCCGACCACGTGCACCCCGCCACCAGCGTGCACGCCACGGTGATTGCAGAGGAAGCGGTGTCTGAGTTTGAGACAGATCTGTCATCCATGCACATCAAACGCGAGGGTAGTTCAGTGCCTACAGGTGCCGCTGCTGCGCACGGTCTCGCGCACCAGCCATTGCACGGCCATGGCTCAAGCCACCCGCCCATGCATGGCGGCGGCGGCGGCGGCGGCGGCGGCGGGGACCATGCGCAGTCCCAACCCATGGGCATGGGGCTGCTGCATGGTGGGCAGCTGGGCGCGGCCGATGGCGCGTGGATGCCTGGGGCCGGGGGGGCAGGGTCGCAGTTTGAGGGCAGCGCTGCCCATGGCAATGACAGGGGTGCTGGAGAGAATGGAGTGTGGCGGCCGGAGGACGGCGCTGGGCAGCCAGTCAGTGGCGGCGAGGCCGCAGGGGCCGGGGGTGGCGCCGTGTCAGGCGGCCAAGCGCCAGGGCTGCTGCTGCAGGGCGAGGGAGGTGCTGGGCTGGTGCCAGGAGCATTGGTGCAGGCTGCCCAGCAGCAGCTGCATGACTCATCCATTGCCATGGCCACAGCAGGGCCGTCCACACGCAGCGCGACCATCTCTGGTGGAGGCCTCTCGCAGAGCAACACGGTGTGTTGGGGCCCATGTCAACAGCCCGCCCGTGTGGGAGCAGCCGTGTGCATGTATGAACATGTGACCTCATGCATCACGGGCCCTGGGGGTCTTCTTGCTGTGCGCATGGTTGGGATGCAGAGCATGTGCTGTGCTTGCATCTATCCCCAGCTGCCTCTGCCTCCGTCGACCTACTGTATTCTACCTGTTCAGTAATCTTTGGTATTCTTCCATGTATCTGATCTGCAAAGAATCTATTAGATGCCTTCTTGAACATCCAATGTCTGCCCCCATGCCGGCCCGCCCTGCAGGTTGGCATGTCCACGCTTGCCGACTCCCAGATGGCCAATGCGTCTGCCCCATCCTCCGGCGGCAGCGACACCAGCGGCGACGAGGGCGGGGACGCGGGCGGCAATGCGGCCAGCCGTCAGGAGATGCCGGCCTACCAGCACAGCGCGGACGGAGGGCATGGCGAGCAGTTGGGCCCTGGACCCGCCCAGCCAGCCCGCAGCCTGGTGCAGGCTGCGGACTCACGGGGTGTCGGGCCCGGCGTGCCGGCGGCTGCTGTTAGTGTTGCGCTGCTGCCGCCGCCAGGCGCCCAGGACCTCGGGAGCCCTGCGGTGCAGGAGGTTGCGCAGGTCGCAAGCAGCGTTGCGGCCGGCGGCGTGTTCCCGCATGCAGGTGGTGGTGCACACACGGCAGCTGGGGCCGCGAGCGCAGCGGCTGGGGGCGTGGGGGCACATGGTGTGGGGCCTGGCGCAGGCCCAAGCGGTGCACAGGGCATGCACCAGCCACAGGCCGCGGTCACCACCGGGTGGCATGCGGCGTACAGCACCAGCAAGATGGATCCTCACGGGGGTGGCGGGGGCAGCGCACACGCGGCCGGCCGTGGCCGTGGCGGCGGCCATGGCGGGACTGCCACCTCTGGCCCTTGGCGCGCAGCACACAGCACTAGTGGTGTCGTGCATTCGTCGAACCCGGTGCCAGCGCTGGGCGGCGGTGGACATGAGGGTCAGGGCCCCGCAGGGCCTGTCCAGGGCGCCGGCAGCACGGCAGGGCCCGGCAGCGCAAAGCATGGCAGCGCGCCAACAGCGCAGGCGGACAGCGGCGCGGCAGGCGTTGGGGTGCTGCCAAACGGGCTGCACGGACTGGCGGGTCTGGTGCCGGAGGGGGCGCTGCCGCATGGGCAGCTGGGTGTGGGCATGGGTGGCCTAGGTCTGCTGCCACAGGCGGTGGCTCTGGCAGCTGCCCAGCATCTGCCACATGGCCTTCTGGCAGGGCTGCAGGCCGGGGCCGCTGCGCAGCACGGGCCAGCACACTCGGGGACGGCAGGGGGGTTACAGGGGCTGTCGCTTGGCGCGCAGCACCTGGGCCCTGCAGCGCTGTTTGAACTGTGGCACTCGTCACAGCTGCTGCAGCAGCAACATGGCGTGCCGCATATGCCGCATGGGGTCGGTGGTGTGGGGCAGGTTGGTGCTGAGGGTGGGGAGGCCCCTCAGCACCCGCATGGGTCGCTTGCTGGTGAGGAGGGCGCCCCACAGGTCACGGAAGTGACGGGCGCGTTTGCGCTGCACGGCCTGCACCCGCACCATGCGCTGCATGCTGGCAGCCCACACGGCGGCGGCAGCGCGCACGGGCAGGCCGAACCCGGCCTGCAGTACAACCAGCAGTACAATGACGCGGTACAATCGACCAGCCTGTCAGGCGCGGGGCGCAGTACAAGCGCTATCCTGCCACAAGACACCGAAGTACACGGCATCTATGCGAATCTCATGGCCACCGCGGCTGCCGCGCAGCTGGCCGCTGCAAACCCTTGGCCCCCAGCGCACCGCACGCACACACACAGCTCCAGCCAGCGCCCGTTCCCACCGAATGGGGGCACAGGCGGTGAGGAGGGTGCTGGCCCCGTGATGCCGCTGCTGGGAGGAGAGCTGCTTGGTGCAGGGGGTGGTGGCGCGGTGTCAGGGCCCCAAGGCAGTGCCGCCGGTGGCGGGGGCGCAAGCCACCCGGGGCCGGGTCCCAACGTGCAGCCGCTGCCTGCTGCTTTGCTGCCTGGTCTGGACCCGATGTCTCAGCCACATTCGGACGACGATGGCGATGCAGCGATGCGGCTGTGCGGGCCGCCGGCACCTGCAGAAGCCGAGATGCAGCTGGGGGGCGATGGGGAGGAGGAGGGGGATGACGTGGGTGATGGGGGCTGGGGGCCTGGACCCGGGGGTGTGCCGGCATATGGGACAGACATGGAAGCCGAGGTGGAAGACGGCACTCGGCCGGCACCTGCACACGCCCAGATTGCAGGGCCACCCCCTCACCAGCAGCTATCCATCGCTACCAGTCACATGTCGAACGGTCCCAGTGCACTGGGCGGCGGCGGCATGGGTGGGGTGCACGGCCATGGCACGGCTGGCGGCCCTGGTGTTGCTGAGGGTGTGGGTGGTACGTTGGGCGGCCATGGCGCTGCAGTGGATGGGCCAGGTGGTGTGGGCGGGCAGTTGTCAGTCATCATCGCACCGTCAGCATCAGCCGCCCCGGCAGCAGGGCCTGCGCCCCAGCTACCTGAATCCATGGACGGCCGGTTCAGCTGGTCTGGCCGTGGCCACGCACGGGGGGCGCGTGCGCGCGGGCGGGCGCAGGCGCACGGCCACTTCCAGGAGGATGGCGGGGCAGGGCCGGGGCGGCACGAGGATGTGGTTGCCTCCACAACCGAAGTGTCCCATCCTCGGGGGCCACCCCGCGGCAGCGGCCCACACGGCGGGCCCGGGGCGCTCCCCGAACACCATGTGCCACACCACGCCGACGACGCACACCACGCCGCCAGCAGCGCGTGGGCGATGGCGGGCGGCCACCACCACCATGGCCTGCACCACCCTGGCATGTGGCAGGCACACAGCACGGCTGTGGACCAGGGAGAGGGCCCCCTGGGTGTGAGCACAAGCCGGCCGGGTGGGCTGCCCGTACCTCCAGAGAACCTGCAGAATGTTGAGAATGCATCCTCGGGAGATGCAGATGATGAGTTGGAGGACAACCCAGCCAACAAGCCGGCACGCACGCGGCGGCGCGGCTCTGCATGGGCACTGGATGCAGCCGCGGCTGCGCACGCGCATGCGGCGCCCGTGCCGTCCACAGGTGAGCACGCACCCCCCGGGCCGGCTGCACAGTCGGGCGTGCACATGGACGGGGGGGAACCACAGGAGGGAGCGGGGCAGGCAGGGGGTGGCGAGAGCGGTGGCGGCGGGGCGGACGGCGGCGCGGGGGGGACCAGCGCGGTGGGCCCTACCATGCGGCGGCGTTCTGAAAAGCGGAAGCGCACGTCTGGAGGCAGCGGCAACTCATCTCAGTGAGTCTGTCAGTCTGACGGTCTGGTAGCAACAGGCGCAGCTGCTGCGCATGGATAGAGCTGGAGGCTGCATGCGCAGCTGTGACAAGCGAGTTTGTGCATGTGGCAAGCAGGCATGCAGCATGCTGTATGCCATGCAAGTAGGTAGGTAAGCAGTCAAAGCACGAGCAGGCTGCCGTGGCGATGAGTTAGGAGAGTGTTTGCGCCTGCTGTCGCGAGTGCCTATTCAGTGGATTGGTGGGGAGCAGACTTGAGAGCCGCCAAGCAGCAGTGAAGCTGCTGCGTTTGAGGTGATGGGGAGCAGCTGCAGGTCTGCTTACAGCAGGGACTGAGTGCTAATGACCGGCTGCTGAGGTGCCTCCAGGCTCAGTGAGATTATCTGCTGAACAGTGATTGAAATTGGTGCACTGCATGGTGCATCGCAGTGTGTTTGTCCTGCATGTGGCTCTGGTTCTGCACAAGGTGCAGTTGTCCAGCTCATGCATGCACAATCGTGTTTGGTGCACAACTTTGTTTGGTTTGCTGGCACCATGAGGGCCTGAATTTTCCGTTGGTTTCATTTGTTCCGTATTGCATTCCCGAAGTATGCCATGGCTGACGTTGTGGTCTTTGGATGGTGTTGAGATAGCCCTGTCCGGTGACAGATGTCAGATGACACCCTGCGGAGGGCGCCTGTGATGATCCTGATGAGGGGGAGACGGGTGTTGTGCCGCTACCAGCTGCAGCGCTGATGATCAGTGATTTCATGTTTCCTGTGGTCAGCTGTGATGCCGTTTGAGCTGGGCTGTGCTTTGGTCTGACGACAGGGGTCTCAAGGCCGAACAGCTGCCTGGAACTGAGCAGTGGCCTTATGGGAACTGTGTAAGAGAGCTCTGGTTGTGGTCTAGCAGCATTACAGCCGGACGCTGTGGTGCAGTGGCATGGCCACTTTGCCCCAGCCACGCCGCCGCAACGCCCTGACCCATCATCCCCGCATGAGCGGCGCAACCCGCATTTAGCGACCCTGCGAGACAGCAGATGGCACACAGAGCTGTGAGCACAGTGACATGAAGATGGCAAATGGCCCATGCACCCATGCACCCTTTCATGCATCGACCCAAAACCCCCGCACCTTCAGGTAGGACTGCAGGATGGCCAGGCCCTCAGACTCCTCACCGAAGTCAGTGACCACGGCGCAGGAGCAAGCAACGACCTTCTGGGCCTTGCCCTCGGCATCGATGCGGCACAGACCAGCCATCTCGCCCAGCTGCAGCTTGGTGGGCACGCTGATCAGGTTCACGTTCTGCTCAGCGCACAGAGCCTCAATCAGCTTCTTGTAGTCGGGGGAGTCGGTGTCCTCAGCCAGGATGCACAGCTGAGCCTGCGGATGAAACATTCACGATGCCGTTCAACAGCCTGCCGCATATATCGCGTCCAGCCCATACTGCAAGCTATACAGCATGCACAGCATGAACATCAACAGCTCCACGACACAAATGCCAGGAGTCCGGCTCAAGACGCGCCCTGCTATGGCGCACCTGGCCCTTCTCGACCGCGCGAGCAGCCTCGTGCAGGCCACGGGACAGGCCGTCGTGCTGCAGGGCCTTCTTCAGGACCATGCGAACAGCGGCGTTCACGTCCATGGCCTCCTTGGGCACATTCTCCACCTCAGCCACAGGGGTCGCCTCTCTGCATGGCCCAGAGTGCACGGTACATGATGCAGTATGTGAGCGCATGGAGGCTGCATGGACATGCCCATGGACACTGCCCAAAAGCAGGCGGCTCAGCAGCACGCGCCCCACGATGGGCACCCACCCCTCAGACATGTTGGTCCTCGGCTGGTAGCCTCCCTTTGTCTGGTTGGTCCTTGAGGTGGGTCTGCGGACATTGCGAACAGCAGGTAGCAGGGGACTTGAATTCTCAAGCTTGTTCGCCAGGTCGCTCACGACCATGCCACTGGCACCGATATGATCCTGGCTGCGGCGACATTTGGACAGCACTGGAATTCATAGACTGGTGCGCACCTGTGGCAACAGACCTTGATCACAAGAGGCCGAAGCACGCACGGATGGCGCAAATGAAGGGAACGGGTCACACCGAGTTACTTTTTATTTCCTGGGTGTGCTCTCGCAACCCTGGCGTTGACTTGCCATTCTTACTCCACCCTTATCTACATATCGTGCTGCTCGATTCTCATCAAAGTATCGACATCCATAGCCACAACAACAACCAAGGAAGGTTCATAATGTCTCTGAAGGACTACAACATCTTCGTGACGGGCGGCATTGGGTTTATTGGTATGCGAGCTGCTGATCCGAAGCTAGATCATTGACTCCCTTAGCGGGATGGATTCCCCCAATTGGCTGCCTGCTTCTGTTCATGCGTTTGACTGCAGCCAGTCACACCGTGCTGTCGCTGCTCGAGCATGGGGCCAAGGTCACCTTGATTGACAACTTGAGCAACTCCTTCATGCGTGTGCTGGACCACATGAAGAAGCTGGCTGGCGACAAGGCCAGCCTGATGAACTTTGTCAAGGTGGGTGTGGATGTGCACATGGACTTTGATGCGGGGCAGCATGCTGGGATGGCAGCAGCACGGCCTGCAGATATGAACGCCTACAGGAATGCTGGGAAGGACAGCAGATACGCACGTCTGCAGGAAACTCCCCATGATGCAAATGCAGTGCCTGCAGATGTGAGTTGCTGCTGTCGAGGTGATATCACAGCATTTCACGCAAATCTTCATGCCTCCCTAAGCCACAGCTCCCACAGCACCCACTGCACAGCCTGCAGCAGCAGTGACCACAGCACAGCGTCTGGCACAGCGTCTGGCACAGCATGACTGACATGAGGTGGCGCTGCTGTTCATGTGACGCTTTGTGACTGCAGTGTGACATCAACGACTATGACCTGCTGACCAAGCTGTTCACAGAGCAGAAGTGAGTGTCACTCACACCTCAGTGCAGCTGAGCTTAATGTGAGCTGAGCCTAAGCTCAGTACCCAGCAGCTGCATGCGTGCATGCTGCTCGCAATTCAGTACCTGGAAGGGGGTGTGGGGTACAGAATGCGCCGAGTGCTGAGACGTATCCAGCCGCTCATGCAGCAGCCCATGCATTCAATACACAAGCTCCCCATGCCATCACCCGCCTCCATGTGCCACATGCCACACTCGGTCACACTTGGCTCCGCGCCAAGTGCCCCAGCCCAGCATGCACCCATGGCCTCGCTCCCTGAGCTACACGCACCCTCAGTTCCTTGCCCCAAGCCACATGCACCCAGACTCCATGGCCCCATGCACCCCCATGTGCCATGCGGCCATGCGGCCATGCGGCCATGCAAGCACAGGTACGACTGCGTCATCCACTTTGCCGGATACAAGGCAGTGGGGGAGAGCGTGGAGAAGCCGCTCGAGTACTACTACAACAACTTCCAGGGCACCATCACTCTCCTGCGCGTCATGCGCGAGCGCGGCTGCAAGAACGTGCGTGGGAAACACAGGCGTGAATTAAGGGGTGTTTTGTTTTTTCGGGGAGGTGGGAGGGCCCTTGGTCGACAGGCGACTGCCCAGCAGCGGTACTTCCATGTCTGTGTTTGGGGGAGTGCGCTGTGTGGGTGGAAGGGTGGGGGTGGGGGGTGGACGGGCGTCGAGGTGGGCGTCGAGGTGGGGGGTGGGGGGTTGCAGGCTCTGACCTGCCCCTGACCTGCCCCTGACCTGCTGCTGCTGCTGCTACCGCTGCTGTGCGCAGATTGTGTTCTCCTCCTCCTGCACCGTGTACGGGCTGCCTGACAAGGTGCCCATCACGGAGGACACGCCGCTGGCCGCCATCTCGCCCTACGGCCGCACCAAGCTGTTCCAGGTGCGCTGGTGCAACCCCAGTGTGGCTGCACCCATGTTCGTGGTTGCAACCCAGTGGCTGCAACCCTGTGGGCTGCAACCCCGTGGGCTGCACCCCTGTGGCACCTTGTTGTTGTTCGGGGCGGGTGCTCCGTGTGGCAGGCCCCCCGCGTACCCAGTGCCCGGCTCGATGAGCGGGTGCAGCCCTGTGGCATGGGGGTTTTGAAGCTCTGGTTGGGGTGTGGGGTTGGGGTGGCTAACAGGGGAAGCGTGTACCGCCTTGACACAACATGCCACCACCTTTCACACAACATGCCTTCTTCACCACCACCGAGCACCACCACTGAAAGACAAAAGTGTACTGCCGTGAGAGAAACCGTACCGCGCCTGCACCTGTACCGCGGCTGTACCGCAGGAGGACATGTTCCGTGACCTCGCAGTGTCTGACCCCGAGTGGCGCATCCTGCTGCTGCGCTACTTCAACCCGATTGGGGCGCACCCGTCTGGCACCCTGGGGGAGCACCCCGTGGGCATCCCCAACAACCTCATGCCTTATATCCAGCAGGTGCAGCTCACGGCCTTTTGTTCAGGGCTGTGGGCTGTGGGTTTGTGGTCCAGGGTTTTGGGCTTGGTATGTGGGCATTTGTAGGGGGAAAAGAAAAAGCAACCAGCCGCAGGGGATGTGAAGAGGGGCCGGGTTGAGCCGGGTTGAAGCCCACCCGTATCAGCATGACGTGCCTTAGATTCAAACAGCGGGCAGTTCGGCATGAGGCGCCACGGGTGACGTGTGTGTGTGTGTGTAGGGATGGGGGGTGTGAGGGGGGTGGGGGGGAAGGGAGTGCAGGGGTGGTTTGTGCAGGCATATGTCAAGCACGCCCCGAGTGCCATAACCTCTACGACCTCGACACACTCCTGCCATTCCTCCGCTGCAAGGGCTCAGGGCTCAGCATGGGTTCAGGAGCGCTCGTGTGGACCTGGCTGTGTGTGGTCGCACCCACCACCAACTCCCCACCCATTCTACACCACCCACTCTGCTACACCCACCACCCAACCACTCTTCCCCACCACCCAACCACCCTTTCCCACCCCTCCTCCCCATCACTCACTCTTCCCCACCACCCGCTCTTCACCAACCACCGCTCACCCGCCTCACCCGCAGGTGGCCCTTGGCCAGCGGGACTTCCTGCGTGTGTGGGGCTCTGACTACCCCACCCCTGACGGCACTGCCATCCGCGACTACATCCATGTGATGGACCTAGCCGAGGGCCACGTGAGTCACAGGGGTCACACGGTTTGGTTTGGCTTGGTGTGGTTTGATTTGGCTTTGGCTTTGCCTTTGGCTTGCATTGGCTCGACTCGGTTCGGTTCGGTTTGGTTTGGTTTGCTTTGGTTTGGTTTGGTTTGCCACGGGGCTTGGGGGTGTGGGTTCAAGGGCACAGGGTGTGGCATGTAAGGCGCATCCAAAGATGTGGCTACACGGCGGCCGCAGTCTCCGGGGGTGCTGGGGTGGTGGGCTGGGATGTGGCAGCCACTAGGGGGGTGCTGGGGTGCTGTGCAGGGATGTGATGGGAGTGAGGGTGCGGGCCGGAGGCGGGGGCGAAGCTGAGTCGGGGCCATTTTAGTCTGTGCGGTTGGGGGCAGTACGGGGCAGGCCTGGGGCAGTACGGGGCAGGCCTGGGGCAGTACGGTGCAGGCCTGGGGCAGTACGGGGCAGGCCTGTGCGGTCCGTGGCTGGCTGGCTGTTCTGTGCATCAGCGGGTGCCCTCTGCAAGACGACGTGAGGCATGGCTATGGCAAACAGGTCATGGTCGTGTGCTTGGCGATTGCTGCAGGTGGCTGCCGTGGTGAAGACACTCAACACGCCCGACCTGCACTGCAAGGCGATCAACCTGGGCACTGGCAAGGGTGCGTCACGCATGGGGTGCGGGCGTTGCATTTTGGGAGGCATCTGCATGATCGCGTGCGGCGCTCACCAAAGCTGAAGATTGGGACCAAGGGGCAGAGGTGGCAATTGTGCCGCCGCGTGCAGTCCAGTTATCTTGCTGCGGCTTGTCATGCCGCGGCCTGTCATGTTGCCAAGACAGCGGCCAAGACAGCCGCCATGCTGTCCATCGATGCCTGCCCCTGCGCACGTCGCTGCGGGGTGTGTAGTGCTTGTCAGGCTCAGGAGCTGGCATCCAGGCATGGACGTGCACGCCCATGCGCTCCCTTGCATGGGTGTGCCTGCATGCTGCACAGTACCTGGTCAGCACACAGCTGACCGATCCACCCTCCCACTCATGGCCATCGGCCATTATCAACCAACCACATAACAATCAACCAACCGATGATTTCCACACTCCAGCCAGCCAGCCGGCCGACCAATCAGCCAGCTGACCAACCAATGTGACCGTTTGGCGTTGGCGTGGCGCTGTCCTCGGATGCAGGGTCCTCGGTGCTGGAGATGGTCACGGCGTTTGAGAAGGCCAGCGGCAAGAAGGTGGAGTACAAGGTACGCACGTATACGTGTACAGAATGTGTATGTGATGAATATAAGCGGGGCCCACGGCACAGCATAGATGGTGGAGTACCATGTACGTGCAGCACAGCACTGCTCAGGCAGGCCTTGTGCAGGGTTGTATATGTATACAAGTATGGACAAGGTACGTGTAGCACAGCACAGCTCGAGCTGGCCATGTACAGGGTTTGGCGCAGTCCAGATTCGAGGTGCAGTGTCCAGGGTGTACAGACTGTACACATGGCGTACTGCCAAGCTTGGGCTGGGTGCACCGCAGGCCGAAGAAGCGGCACCCTGCAATGCCTGCACGCCGATTTCTGACCCATACTGTCCTTCACACGTGCCCTGGCCTGTCAAGCCTGGCGCTGTCCCAGGCTGCATCACATCACACCTCGCAGGCTGCATCCCATCACACAACATCAGCTCACACCAGCGCACACCTCGCACACCTCACACCAGCTCACATCAGCTCACACCAGCGCACATCAGCTCACACCAGCGCACACCTCGCATCAGTCCCAGGCTGCACCACATCACACAACATCACCACACACCTCGCACCCCGCACCCCTGTGGCACTGCTGCTCTGCACCGCCGCTCATGGCTGCACCGCAGTCACGACATGTACAACTACACCTCACACCCGCACCCTGTACTCCTGTGCCCGTGCACTGATCCGCAGCTGATGGACCGTCGCCCTGGTGACTCTGTCGCTGTGTGGGCTGGGACCGCCCTTGCCGAGTCAGAGCTCGGTTGGAAGGCCAAGTACAATATTGATGACATGTGCAGGGACCAGTGGAATTGGGCGTCCAAGTACCCCCAGGGCTACGAGACGCCTCTGTAGATGAGGCGCCTGTTCAGGCGAGGCGCCCGTTTAGGCATGGCGCCTATATAGGGGAGGCGCCCATGTGGGGAGCCAATCAGGAGATGCCTGTGTAGGCGAGGCGGTTGAAGAGGTGCAGCTGCATGTCTGGCGTAACTGGGCTCGTAAGCAAAAGGAGCTGCCTTTATCCAGCAGACGCTGGCATGCGGCAGTAGCTGTGCGCAGTTGCTGCAGGTGGCCCATGTAGCTGAAGAGTGCTGCTGGGTTTTGTTTTGCACACAGCACACACTCAGGCTTGGGCTCGGAGCAACAGCGAGCGATTTGAGTGCACGTTGCGAATGGGGCACAGCACTGGTCACTGACGCAGCACGGTCGTTTTGATTGTAAACCAACGGGGCGCGGATGAACGGTCCGGAGGAAGAAGCAGGGGTCGCCACTCCCAAGTTTGTTCAACCCACTCAAAGCGTGTTTGATGGGGCACATGCATGCAGGCATCATCCTGTGGTGATAAAGACCTTAAGGCCCCATCCTAGACTCTTTAATAGAGGGGGGGGGGGGGGGCGCATAGTAAA
>BDCZ01000144.1:86039-96226 GCA_001662365.1 Chlamydomonas applanata
CGTTTTCGCGCTTCAGGGGGCTGCTGGAAGGCACTGGAGTGTCACCCACAGACCCACACTGGGATGGAGGGTCCCAAGTGTTCCATGTGGCCCCAAGGGCCGGATGGGGGTGAGTTGAGAAGCTTGCATGGACTATGTATCCATGCATGCAGGACTGATAGGGCACTGGCCTATAGCTGCATGCGGTCTTGAACAGGGCAGCAGTGGGGCGGGGCCGCATGGTGTGCATGCATTGGTGGATATGGGCTGGCTCAGTGGCTTGATGGCTGGTTACAATTGGGCTGCCAGGCTGGAGCTGCCAGGCTGGCGCCATGGGTGCCACACCCATCCGCTTTAGCTGTTTGCGTTCACGCCATTCCCTTGCGCCTGTGCAAACCCTCATGTTGTTTGCAACCCATTGAAGCATGCACCATCAGGCATGAGGGCCTGAGATCGACCCATTCACTGTGTTCGACTGGAGAGGCATTCCCTCCGCACGTGCTGCTGACCTACTTGCCACAGCACACATGAACGTACTGGCCTACCACTGACTGTACCGCCCATGCTTGTAGTTGCCTGGCGCAAAAGCACTCCCGTACTGCCTGCCAAACGACCCATGTACTGCCATGTGTACTGCTGCCCTGTACTGCCCCGTCCCGCTGTCCTGCAGGTCGGACCCACATGGCCCCATCTACTGGCGTGGCCGCTATCACCTGTTCTACCAGTTGACCCCCGGAACCTGTCAGGTGTGTCATGCATGCCTCATTTCAATCGGGCACGAGCTTGCTTGCTCTGAACCTACACAGGGGCTTGCACCGTGATCGTGGAATGCAAACCTCAATTAGAAATTAAACCATGGGTACGTCCCATGTAACTAGGTGCGTACCATATCCCCCAATACATGGCACCTTAGCACCATCCACGACGGACTGTCCAGCACTCACCAGCATTCAACCTCCTGCTCTGCCGTGCAGTGGTATTGGGGTGTGGGCTGGGACCATGTGGTGAGTGATGACCTAGTCACATGGACGCGCCTGCCCCCAGCCATCACCCCCACCCCAGGTGAGCCACCCTTCTGCCGTGCCGTGCATATGATCACAAGCATGCAAGCGTGCACCTTGCATCAGCGAGTGTGTACGCAGGTAGCTGCCAAATGAGCCGGTTCAGCCGCACATGCAGCTTTTCGCGTACATAACCCGCTGGTGCATTGCGCGTGCTTGCATGGCAGCAGCTGCCATGGGCTTGCAGCCCGGTGCCTGCACCTGAGGCACTCGCCTCAAATGGCGCCAGAGCACGCCAGTTGGGATGAAAGCACAGCATCCCCCGACCCCGCCCCTGACCCCCGTCCCCATGGGACACCCATCCATCTCCTTGAATTAATAATAGCACGCATCCATCTCCTATGCCTCTCTATAATCAACTCAGCTAAGCCAACCAACCAACCAAGCAACTGAACCAGCGGTTGAACCACTTACTGTCGTGTGTTCTGTCTCATCAACCAATCCTGCGCACAGGCGGGCTGGACGCTGATGGGTGCTTCACTGGCAACATTCAGGTGCACCCCGCGACAGGCGTGCCTATGCTCTTCTACACAGGTGTGCGCATGCGATGGGAGCAAAGGGGTGTGTGCAGGGCGTGCACAACTGCAGTGCCATGGCTCTGCTGTTTGTGCATGCCGATGGGCTGGGGCATGGGGCTGGGGCAAGGAGTGAGCGCATGAATGTAATAATAATAATAATAATAATAATAATAATAATAATAATAATAATAATAATAATAATAATAATAATAATAATAATAATAATAATAATAATAATAATAATAACAACAACAACAACAACACGGCGTGTCACAGATGTGCATGAATGTGTGTGTTGGTTACATCGTACGCCCATCATGGCGCATGCATCGTGTGCTGGTGTGTGAGCCACAGGAGCTCGGCTGCGCCACAACCCCATGCTCACCATGCCAGATCCGCCCCTGGATGCGTGCAAGTGGGTGCCTGCCGCTGGGTTGCGACGGCTGCTTTCATGCTGGGAGTCTGAACATGCTGATGGGATGCATGAAATGAATGTATTGGCGGTGGGTAGGAGTACCACTGGCCAAGTGCTCTGAAGGTCCTGCGCCAGGTTGCTGTTTGGTACACCGGTACTGCTGATCCAATCCTGCGGTACACGGTACTGCTTCTTGGATACGCTGTACTGCCTGCCGTGTGCTGGCAATACGCACCACGCAGCCCCCTCATGTTCCACTGGGAGACCCAGCTGTGTGCGGTTGCGGACCCAGGTGGGTGTGTGCGTTGGCAGCAGGCTGTGTGGCCTGCTTTCGTAGCTGCCCTTGCATGGCCTTGAATAGCGGAGCTCTGTGGATTCCTGTGACCTTTTCGCCCGGCTGCCAATTGAGCCCACACCCACCTCCATCCTCACAACTATAGACAACTATAGACGACTATAGACCTAAGCAATTTTCCGAGCGAGTCCCCTGCCGTTAACCCTTCCGCCACCTGTCAAGCACCACAGAACGGACCACCCTCCCACCCATCGGCCACTCTCCAGCCCAGCATCCCCCGCTGCACCCACACCACATGCAGATGACGAGTTGCTGGTCAACTGGACCAAGGTAGCGGCACCCTGGATGGAGCTGCCGCACTGTGCATACCTCAGTGCATGGCGGGACCCCTTCTTCGTGCCGCCCCGCTTGGACCCCATCACGGGCCAGCCCGCCAAGCCCAGCCGAGCCGCATCCACGCCATCGATGCTGCCACCACCGCCGCTGCCCCCACCCCTGCATGTTACAGCTGACGGCCACCCGGGAACAGGCCCAGCTGCAGCTGAGCAGGCTGGAGAGGGGGCACCAGCACCAGTGTCTGCAGGAGGTGGGGGCAGTTCTGCAGTGCGCAACGCGGGATCCACCACCATGGGCAGCACCGCTGCGCTGCCCCTCTCCGCGTCGCACGCCTCGCGCGATGGCAGTAGCGGCAGTAGCAGTGGCAGTAGCGGCAGCATCGGCGGCAGTAGCGGCAGTAGCAGCGGCAGCTGCAGCAGTGCGCCCTCGGAGGCCACCTCCGGTCCCTCCACCACCCATGTGGCTGCACAGGGCCTGGACGCCCACGGCCCTGCCAATGTAGGCTCTCTGCAGCTGCAAGAAGACGAGGAGGGGTACATGATGCTGATTGGCAGCGGCCTGGAGGGGCTCGGCGGCACCGCGCTCATCTATCGCTCACAGGACCTGGCACGGGGTGCGTGGGGTCCATTGGGATGGGAACGTAGTTGTTGTGTTGTGATAATTGTTGTGTTGTGTCCGGAAGTGGTGTGTGTGATGGGCCTGGGGTGGTGGGTAATGGGGCCTGGGGCGATGGGTGGTTGGGCTTGGGTGGTGGCCGGCGCAGCGCAGCACACCGGCATGGTGGTGGTGCGGTGCTGGTGCTGGTGCTGGTGTCGCGCTGAGCCCGACTTCTAAGATGTGTTGCCACATATATGCTGCTGTGTGCCGCATCTGACCTGCCTCTGTCCCCGTAGGCTGGCGCTTTGCAGGCTACCTATGCACGTGGCCCAACCTGCAGACAGGGCTGTGCTGGGAGTGCCCTCACCTGCTACACCTGCCGGACCTTCCACCTGGCCTGGGCTGCATGGCCCAGTCCACCACGCTGGCCTGCCCCCCCGCTGCTACTGCCGCTGCTACTGCTGCCGCTCCTGCCGCTGCTACTGCCGCTGCAGCTACTGCTACTGCTGCTGCAGCAGACGCACAGCCTGCTGGGGGCCGCGTTGTCTCAGAGGCTGCAGCAGGCGGTGACATGGGGGCCGCTCATGCACGAACACGAGAGCTGGCAGATCGCGCATGGGCGGCAGCGGCAGCGGCAGCAGCTGCTGCAGCAGCCGCTACTGCCACACCAGCTGTGACACCAGTTGTGACACCAGCTGTGACCCCGGCTGCAGCGCCCGCACCTTCACAGCAGCAGCATGCAAGGCGGGCCGCGTCCTCACCCACACCACCTGTGCCCTCGGCACCCACCAGTCCCACAGCCACCAATTCCGAGTCAGCCACCGTGTCCCAGCTGGCACTGCAGCCCGCCCACTCCCTCAACCCAGATCACACCCCGGTGGTGCTGCCTGTGCGTTCCCAGAGCCTAAATGTGCTCCATGGCCGCTGTAACAGTGCCCCTGAGGTGGGGGATGGCGAGCCTGAGCAGGCAACCGCGTGCGGTGTGCTGTACAGTGCGCGGCGTGGAGGGCCTGATCAGGCCATGCCCCTGCGTCTGCCCGCCATGCGCGCACCCAGTGAGGACGAGGGCGGCAGTGCTCTGTCACCCAGCAAGGTACCCCCAAGCCCTGGAGCTAGCCACACCATGAACCTCCCGGATGCCTCCAGAACTGCTGCGCCTGCTGATGGTGAGACCCGCGCAGGCGCAGGCGCAGGCGAAGGCACAGGTGGAGTTGCAGGCGCTGGCGCAGCTGCCGCTGCGCCCAATCCCTTGCCCTTCCTCCCTCCCGTGCTCACGGCATGGGAGGCTAGCAGCAGCGACGCCTCTGCCCCACTCGCGCCGTGCACACCCGTCCTCTCCGACGCAACCTCTCAAACCATGCAGTCCCCTTTTGCGCACGTGGCTGCTGCGGCCGCAGTCATGGCGTGCAGCGTCCCATCTACACCCAGTGCTGCAGGGGATGCAGATGAGATGGCCGCAGCTGGTGTGCAGCTGAGCGCAGTGGAAGAGGACGGTGGGGAGCAGCCTTTCTTTCAAGTAGCCGCTGCAACAGCGACTGCGCTGCCTCCCTCCGCCGTTGCAAGTGCACCTGCTCAGCTGGGTATGCCCCCACCTGCTGCCGCCGCTGGCGGCAACACGCCGCTGCCCGCACCTGGCATGCCAGCACCTGCCCATGCTGAGGGCGTCAGTTCTGGACACGTAGCAGCAGCTCCTGTGCATGTGGGCATGCAGGCCCTTGGGCCCACCACAGCCAGTGCGCCACCCGCCCTCTTGGCCGCCCTTTCAGAGCTGAGCAGCTGCGACCTGACATCGCCAAACTCAGCTGCTGCTGCTGCAGCTGCAGCCGCTGCTGCACCGCTGCCTGGCCTGCACCCCAGTGCGTCTGTTTCCACAACTGCCGTGAGCCCCGCTGCCACGTCAGCGGCCACGGCCGCGCTCGCGCCCCAGCTGATGCAGCGCGCGCGTACCGCGGGCGCGGTGGCGTCTGCGGTGCACGCCGCTGCTGCCGCGCTTGCGGGCGCTGGCACGGGTGGCGGTGCGGTGCTGGGGGCGGTCCTTACAGCTTCTGGCGATGCTATGGAGCGGATCCAAGAAGAACAAGAGGAGGACGGAGAAGGGCACGAGCATGAGCTGGATGAGGAGGAGGAGGAGGAGGAGGAGCATGATCAAAACACGGTGGCCATGTCAAGCACTGCTACTGCCCACAAGTCAACGCCCGCCTCCACCTCCCCCGCTTTTGCCCCGTCCGCCTCCGAGAGCACCAGCACCAGCCAGCTCTTTGATGCCAGCACCAACCAGATGGTGCAGCAGCTGATCTCTGAGCTTTTTGAGACGGGCAGTGTGACCCCACCCAACATCACACCTGCAGGGTCCTCCACGCCTATACAGGACGCTGTAGGGAGCGCTCACGTGCTGCGGCGCACGTCATCCTCAGGGCTGGGTACCAGAGGCAGTGAGGCCCCCAAACTTCTGCACGCTGGCAACAGCGGTGGAAGCTTGGGTGCGGGCGCAGGCACAGGCACAGGCACAGGCGCAGGTGGTGGTGCAGGGGCCAGTGCGCCTGCCACTCCTCAGGAGCAGCTGATGGCTAGCATCATGGAGGGCCGCCAGGCTGGCGCTGCAGCGGTCGTGGCCGCAGGCAACAGCTCAGCGGGCGCTGTATCGAGCACGGATGCGGCCGGGGCTGTGGAGCGCAGACTGAGCATCACCAGGGATGGGGCAACTGGCACAACCACGGTTGCGGCCGCGCCTGCCGGTGCCTCTACAGCTGCTGCTCTTAGTGGCAGTGCTGCGGAGGTAACCACTGCCTTGAATGGGAGCGTCCTCGTGACGACCCCCGCCGTCCCTGTCACCGTCACACCACAGGCCGTGTTGCAGCCACCGCCAGTGTCACTGCTTCAGCAACCCGCACTCCTGCCGCAGCAGGGTGTGATGTCATTGCCTGCAGCACCCTCTGCGCTACTGCTCCAACTCACGTCCTCCTCTCTGGCTGACCTGGGCACGGCTGTGGAGGCTGCAGCTGCTGCAGTGGCTGATGCAGCCGTCACCCTAGACATCAAGGCCGCCACAGAGGCTGGTATGGCTGGGCTGGGACACGCCTCGGTCCTTTCAGTGCACGCCCCCCACGACATAGGTCTGGTGTCCCTCAGGGCGGCTCCTGCACAGCTGCAGGGTCTGGTAGCAGCTGCAGCAGAGAGCTCGGGAGCTGCAACGGCTGTGGCCCCAGGAGTGTTGGCTGCCTCAGGAACAATGCTCGGGATAGCGGCCTCTCCTTTGCCCCCCTTGGCGGATACGGTTGTGGCTGCTGCCACCGCCTCCATCCCCTCGCCTGTGCCCCTGCCCTCCCCAACGCTGCCATCCCTTGCTTCCTCTGAGGCTGCGGCATACCCATCTGTGGAAGCCCCAGCTCCGCCACAGCAGGGTGAGACTGGGCCAGCTGGGGCTGTGACTGTGGATGCGACAGCCGCTGACATCGCGCCCCTGCCCGTGTCTGTGAGCAATCTGATGGGTGGTCTGGCCCGGGACGCGGCAGCTGCCGAGGTGCGCTATATATATATTATATGTAATATATATATTATATATATAACCCCCCGCGCTAGATATATAACCCCCCCCGTCCGACGCTTTCGACCCTGTACGCATCTGAACTCGTAAAACCCCAGCGACATCGCGCACACGGGGCCGGTGACCGGTTCGTTCGGCTTGGGTACACCCGAACGAACCCGGTCACCGGCCCCGTGTGCGCGATGTCGCTGGGCCATGGGCCCGTCTATGCCAAGCACTTGCAGCTGAAAGCATACGGCTTGCAATTGACAGGGTGTATTGCATTCCGATGCATTCCATGTGTGGTGGTGTATGGCCCGAGACATGTGGCCTGCAGTACAAACGGGCAGTACAGCAGTTGGCCTAGACGGTTCGCTTTGCGACTGCTGCTCCCATATGAATCAAAACCTCATGTCACACCGCCCCCCCGCCCCGCCCCCCTCCCCGCCCCGCAGGTTGGTGCGGCTCTTGCGTCTGTCTTCGCGGCGGGGGCAGAGCAGGCCGCCATTGCTGTTGCGGCCACCACAGGCACCCCGCCGTCCTCGCTGCTGCTGGCAGCCGCCACCAGTGTGCAGCTGTCCTGCTCTGGGCGCGCCTCTGAAGGCTCACAGCAGGGTCCAGCCCCGGCCGCCCCGCTGAACCCCGCTGGCGTGGAGGGCCGGGCGGGCCCGGAGGGCCAAAAACACGAGGGGCAGGCGGCACCACAGCTTCTGGACGTTAGCCAGGGCCTGGGGGCTGCAGAAGGCTCAAGCACGGGCACAGGTGGCATCACAATCTTCCCAGCCTCAGGGGCCAAAGACACAGGGGCTGTGCGGCCACTGCTGGGGACGGAGCATGGGGGTGTCATAGCCGGGCTGGAGCCAGCCGGGGTGCCAGCGGTTGAGGGAGCAGTGGCCCAGCCTGTGGCAGCCGCAGGCCCCCACGTGGATCAGTACCAGGGCAAGGGAGGTGTCACAATGGGTGCTGCGCGTGTGCTGCCCACCCCCCCAGTGGCCGCGCTCGGCCAGAGTCTGGACATCAATCAGGTGTGGGGGGGCGTCCTATTCAATTGGTCCGTTCCGCCCTTAATTGAAGCTTGATGCTTTACTTGAGGCTGGATAATAACACGGCGTGTCACAGATGTGTCTGCATGCCGGAGCCTGACAGTTGAGGCTGGATGCTTTACTTGAATTTTGTGCTTGATGCTGTGTGATTGTTTGGGACTCCACCCACCCAACCTGTGCCTCCGTGTCGCGCTCTTTGCTCACCTGCATGGCGCAAACGTTCGTACCGTGCTGCGTCCGTGCCACCCCCACAGCGTACTGCTGCCACTGCAGTATGCTGTTTTGCTGTGGCCTACTACGTACTGCAGCACTATGCACTGCAGTACAACGTACTGCAGTACTGCACTACGTACTGCAAGAAGTACATCACACTGCCCCCATCTCACCACGTGTGTGGGCCGTCTGTGTTGCGCGTGGGTTGTGCTGTGCACGTCAACACATGCGCATGCCACAGGTGCGGGCCACTTGCCGGGCATATGCAGAGGCAGCCGCCGCCGTGCAGGGCTTCGATCTGGGCCTACCTGCTGCAGATGCACAGGTTGTGAGGTGAGGACCCTCTGTTGCACATTTGACAGCCCATGTCTTTGTGGACTGATGTCCAGCTGCACTGAAGGCAGCCATGCTGCTTGCGTGCTTTGAAAACAACGAAAGTTGAGTCCTTGAGTTGAGTCCATAAGGTCGCACTCACCGCCCCCCGTTGCCCTTGAGAGTTATGTCCTTCACGCATGCCTTCGGCTTGACGACCCTTGCATCCCTAAAATCTTGTTCGCGCCATTCCATAACCATTCCATTCCGCGCCATTCCATGACCCAGGCGCGTGGCCGAAGGGCCCCCAGATGTGCCTGAGCCCGCTCGGCCCGATCAGCGCTGGTTCCTCGGCTTTGCACCCGATGCCGCGACGTACGGCATCGTGTACTTCCTTGGGACGTACAGCCGTGACAGGTGTGACTCTGGTGTGACTACACTGTACAAGATAGAGTGGCAGTGTGAGATGTGTACTGCTGGGCAGCTTGGGAGATTTGAGAGTAGAGCGTCATGTGTGACTGGGCTGTGGTGGGTGTACAGCGGTGGGCAGCTGGAGATAAGCAGGCGTGATCAAAGAGAATCCAAGAGGGCATGCTCGAGAGCTTGAGCTTCTTGATCGCTGTCAGAGCTCAATCCGGCTTTGACTGCGTTGACATTAGCCGTGTCAGCACGTGTGCCACTTGATGGTCCTTCGCTTTGTACCGTTCCACTCTTTCCAAACTCCTCTTGGCACGCTCCTCTCTCCTCACACCATTCACACCTTTCATTCCTCACACTTTTCAGCCACGCCCATCACACTCTTGTTGCACTGGACTCACAGGTTCCACCTGGAAGATGCCCAGGGCCCCTACAAGCTGGACCTGGGGAACGTGCTGTACGCTCCACTTGCATTCTACGACCAGCGGGTGCGGCCTCTCCTTCCCATTCCTTGCAAGATGCAATAGATTGCATGTTGATCAGCTGCATGATGTCTACGTCTGCGTCCAGCAGCTGTCGTGCGGTATGCATTCCGTGCCCCGCACATGTCAATGCTTCCCCACCAAATGTTTGCCCTGAACCCCAATCTCTGAAGGCCCACAGCCAAGCGCTGGTCGACAATCCCACAACACCCACAATTTGAAAACATGTTGAGCCCATCAACCTGAACACTTTGCATTCTGCCCTTGCCAGCCATGCCCCTCTACTTAAACCGACCTCATGTGGCCAACCGTGTGAGCAGGCCGGCCGCCACCTGGTATGGGGGTACCTGAAGGAGCTGCGCACGCTGCCACCACCGCCCTCCATGTGCAACAAGTTTGTGGCCAGCGGCTGCGTGTCACTACCTCGCGCGCTCTACCTCCGGGGCGGGAAGCTGTTCCAGGTGATCTGCATGCTGCTTTTCTTCAGCTTGTGCTGCTGGCCGTGCTGGGTGTGTGTGTTGGTTACATTGTACGCCCATCATGGTGCTGGGTGTGTTTTTGCTCACAGCCTCATTTAGACATGACAGCAGCGTCTGGAGCACTTGAACGCCGCCAGCTGTATCGCTGCCTCCTGTACTGCCGCTGAGTGTACTGCTTCCACCTGAACCGCCACAGGTGCCGCTGCCAGAGATGACGAGCCTGAGACAGCCGGGCGCTGTATGGCGCGCGCGCCCCGGGCCCCTGCAACCGGAGCAAGGACCCCTGGTGGTGCCGGGGCCAGCATGTGGTGGCGTGGGAGGTGACCACCTGGATATGGAGCTGGTTGTCCGGTGGGTGCTAGGAACAGTGTAGAGTCTGGGGCAGTTGGGCGGCGCCGCCATGCCATGCCATGCCATGCCACGCCACGCCACGCCACGCCACGCCACGCCACGCCACGCCACGCCACGCCACGCCACGCCACGCCACGCCACGCCACGCCACGCCACGCCACGCCAC
>BDCZ01000144.1:97139-111175 GCA_001662365.1 Chlamydomonas applanata
GAACATTGAAACATACGATGTAAACGAGAACCACCCACGATGTTCACAGAGGCACAGAGGCAGCTGCTGCTTAGCGCTGGCTTGCTTGCCGACCATTGCAATGCACAACACTGTCACTTTACTTCGAACGCCGCACGGGGCCCAACATGCAGCTCATCATGCATGTGCTCGTGTACTTTGAATCCTGCCGCTGATGGCTCACCAGCCCATCTGTTTCCACCTGGCGTGTGCATGCAGCCACGACGGCAGCACCCCCGCACGCACTGTGCTTCTGCTAGATTCATGGCGACCAGGCCGCGTGGGTGCGGCAGCACTTGTCTACCATTGGGCCTCCCACCGGCTCGAGGTGGTGAACGATCCACACGCCCCACGTCACACCTGCCGTGTGTGGGTCACCGCAGCGACAGGCCCTCCGTCTGTTGCAGCCCCCACTACCAAGGCTGCCACAGCTGCAGCTGGCAGCTGCCCTGCGGCTGCAGTGGGCTGTGGTGCTGATAGAGGTGCCGGGGCTGTGCTTGGCGAGGTGGTGGGGAAGACAAAGGGCCAGGCGGGAGAGGCAGAGGCAGACGTAGCTCCTGTGGGTGCTGTGGCGAGGGTGGGGCAGGGCCAGGCGCTGGAGCTCGAGGTTACGAGCTCAGAGGAGAGGGAGGCTTTGCTGGAAGAAGACCAGGAGGAGGTGGTGGCTGCCAGCAGCATGAGTCAGCACCCGGGGGTGGGGCTGCCTGGGGGCCATCACACATTGGATGATACGGATGGCGCGGAGTACCAGCTGTTCGTGGATCCAAAGGTGCGTGGGGAGCTCGACCAACTGCTCATGAGCCGCTGCTCGTGCCTATAGCTCATGCAGGAGAGTACCAGCTGTTTTGTGGGCCCCAAAGGTCCGTGTGACCTGTGTACATGGTGTTCAGTCATGCATGCCGGCCATGCACGCGCAGGTGCCGCCAGTGCCGGACATGAACCCGCAGGTCCCCGAATGGTTGCGCATGCGGCGGCACGCTGCAGGTCCGTGTCTGCAGCTCTGCATGTGTTGCCACCAGCCGTTTTAAGAGTTGTTGCCTATCTAGCCGCCGTTGTGTTTCTGTCACCCTGGCCGCTGCATGCAGCATACAGGGATGCAGCACATGCTTTTCCATCGGCATGGCATGTAGCGCGCTGGTGTTGCCTGGCGAACGTCAGCACACGCCCTCCAACCTGCACTGGATCTGTACTGCACCTTTCACATGGCCCTGTACTGCTCGTACCTCATGTACTGCATGCTCCATCTGTACTGCCGCAGGCGGCGTGCTGGACGTGAGCCAGCAACCCGGCGGTAGTGCTGAGCTGGCACTGCGCGTGTTCATCGACGGGTCTGCCATGGAGGTTTTCACAGGTACTGGGCAGGTGCTGTCCACCCGACTGTACCGCGGCACCCCTGCCCTGGAGCCCGTCCTTGGCACGCCTGTACCGCCGGCTGTACCGTCTATGCAGCCAGGTGTACTGCCTGTACCGCATGTACCGCCGCTTGTACCGCCCACCCAGGCGCCCAGCAGCACCCGCACCTCCGCGGGCTGCATGCCCGCCGCAGAGGCAGCTGCTGCTGACTGCGCTGGCAAAAACAAGTGCAGCAGCATGGACACTGGTCAGTGTGGCCACATGGCTAAGGGTGGCCCTGCAGTGTCGCTGTGGTCCGTGGGGGGCGCATGTGAGGTGGTGCGGTGGGAGGTGCATGGGGTCCGCAGCGCGTGGCTGCGGGGTGACAAGGATGCCCCCCTGCCTGCCCCTGTGACTAAGGAGGCATTGGAGCGGTGGGTAGCTGAGGGGCTGTACAGCCCGCCGTCACAGCCGTCGCAGCCATAACAGATATGGCTTTCAGTTCATCTGTCTAACACAGCCATGGTCCGCCTGCTGGACCGCCTGTCAGCTGAGGCCATCAGTCCTGCTGATGCGCAATGGCCAGTGGCATGTTCAGTGGACAAGCAGGCTCTGCTTTTCTGATGCAGCCGTTGTAGTGCGCTGTCACAGGTGGCAACTGCCACATGCCCCAGTTGGCTGCGCAGGCATCGTGAGCATTCTTATTACTACGTTGCTGAGCGGTCAGACTATGTTGCTGGGCGGTTAGTCTGTCAACAGCATGGTTGCTGGGGGGGGGCCAGAATGAGTGCAGTTCAGTGTGACAAAACCCTGTTGTGTGACCCAGTGCTTTTGCGTGCGTGCCTTCCATTGACCCAACTGCCGGCAGGCTCTTAGGAGCCTTTGACTGCCAGTTGTTTATGTGCGCGTGCATCCAACAGCCCAGCTTGACGCGCAAGGAACCTCCCTTGGATGCCGGATGTGCATGGGAGTGGCCCTTGTGTTACTTCTGATACGATGTGCATCCGTCGTGCAAGGGCATCAGGCTGGCAGCAACACAGGCATCAGCATCAGCATATTACATATAGTAATGAATCTGAGTGGTGTCCAGCAGTTGATGCCCTGTCCTTCTATGGGCATGTTTGATATTGAGGAGCAGCCGTCTCTCGTCCTACATGTCCTGGCTAGAGATCTGGCTAGCGGTGGTGTGTTGCAGTTGCTCTGGCTGTACAGTGTTGTTGTCTGAGCAGTCTACAGTACCTCTTGTGTACAGTGGCCCCATCTGTCTGTGCCGTGTAAGGTGTGCACACCAGCAACCTTGGTCACAATCCTTACCCACCCACACACCCCAACCCCCTCCTCACACACAAAAACGCAAAGGAAAACTAAGTGATTCTAATCAGCGCCGGCTCCCCTTCTACTGCTTCACCCGCCTTGCCACCTCCTCTTCCTCCTGCGCCGCCTCCTCTTCCTCCTCCTCTTCGTCCTCCTCCCGAGCCTCCCGCCGCCCCCGCCCCCGCTTGCCCAGTGCCTGCGCCTGCGCGTGCGGCTGGCTCGGCCCCGCGCCGCCCTGCTGCTGTGCCCCTATCCCCCGGGCTGCACGTGCCGCCAGCACCTGCTCCAACTCCACCTGTTGCTCACGGTGCTTCATCTTCGTGTCTCCAACCGCCACCAACTCAGACATCTCCTCCCAGTCCCCAATCGTGAGGTCGATGATGAACTGCATCTGGGCCTCCTCCCCCGAACCAGCCCCCGGCGCGGCCCCCTCCGGCCCCCCTGCACCTGCGCCCGCTGGCCCTGGGCCGCGCCGGGTGCCCCCCGCTGCACCCTGCGCCCCGCTCGGCCCCGTAGCCCCCGCCCCCGCTTGCGCGCCGCCGGCAGCTGCTGCCCCGCGTGCCACTGCGCGCTTGTCCTGGGCCTTGGCCACCATGCCCACCTGCTCGTCATGTATCAGGCTCACGCGCTGGTCACGCACCTGCAGGACCGGTGTGCGCAGTTTTGTTGTTTTTTTTTGCAATGCAAAGCACAGCCATGCATAACATCAGCTCTGCTTCCCGAGCACCCAACGGCGTCAACCTTGCCCCCACGACCTGCCAGCCCTGCATAGCCCCAGCAGCCTTCGCTCCCAAGAACTTGTTAGCAATCATGCCTGTACCCTCATATTTACCATCTACCCACACCCGCAGGTTCCTCTTGCCATAACAGCACGCGCTCACGAAACTGGAGGACCAGGAACAAAAGTTCAAAAAACCAGAGATCACGACCAGGGTCGCGACGCACCAGGAAAGAGAGCGTGAATAGGTTCTCTACCGTCTGGGCAAAGGATGCGTGGTTGCACACGAGCTCAGGTACTGGGATGCCGCCACCAGCCACGCGTGCCGCGTGCAGCACCGCCCACATCTCCTCCATGTTGCGGTCCGTCTCCTGCGTGGTGTGCGGGACAGGGGATTGCCATGGCAAGAGCCGCCCTACGCACGCGGCATGTTCTGCAGTGCCTTCGTCTTCTACCACAGTCTCGAGGTTTCCGCTGCTTGTCATTGATTTCGTGTGCACCCGGGCTGCTGGCCCAATCAAAACAATGAACACACTGAATCGTTTTGTGCATCTCCCACCTGCTTGTCATTCTCCTGGATGTGTGCCACGTCATCAGGCCGTGTCAGCTCGCCCAGCGCCTGCTTCGCACGCCGCTGCGGCGCCTTGCGCACCTGGGGGCCAGGTTTGCACGCACGCCGCACACAGGTGCGTATGCAGTAACTTGGTCTATGCACATTATGCAGGCGACCAAATGCACCAAGGACTAGATACAAGCGTGCTAGGTGCTTCCTGCTGCTCATCAGCTCAAAACCAGTCTGAATTCTGCACAACCCTGCGCTTGTGCTGGTTTGCTCAGCTCGTGCTGGCCGGTTCCGGTCGTGCTCCGATTAGCATGCCTGCCTGAGCGCCTGGCTTCCCTGCCATGCCCGCCTGCCTGCCCGTCCGCCTGCCTGCTTGCCTGTCTGCCTGGCTGTGTGCCTGTGCCATGGAATGATGATTCTTATGCCTGCCTGCCTACCTGCATGCCTGCCTGCTCGCGGCCCCACCTTGGCTTCTGCGTCCATGGGCCCCAGCATGCAGCTCACGCCAGGCACTGGGTGCAGGTAGTTGGCTGCAGTCTCTGACAGCTCATGCCATTGGAAGGCACTGGGGTCAGTCTGCAGAGGGGCACAACAGGTTCAGCACAGGTTCAGAACAGGTGCAGGTACAGGTGCAGCACACAGGAAGAGCACAAGTTGAACGTCATAAACGAGTGCCTGGTGTCGGCGCAGTAATCGGTTGGAGTACAGTATGCCTGAGCATGCATCACATGTCCTCATGTCCGACACCTTTTAAACAGAAGCCCCCAGCATGGCCTGCCCCAGCTCACCATGACTTTTGAGGGATCAGGCCCATGTACATAGTTGGCACGCAGGGCAATGATCAAGTCAGGAGGAGTCCGCCCCTGCATGCACAGGTCCACCATACACCACGTGCCTTGAAACATTCACTGGTTTCACCTCACCTCTGCGCGAGCATTGTGTGTGCAGCATGCTTGCATGCGCACGGTTGTTTGCATTCCATGCAACGGTTAGATGCGCCATGCGGCACAGCATGCCCAGCATGAGCAGAAAACCCTGACCCAGGGCACGCACCTTGGTCGTCGTGAGCTTCGTGGTCGCCTCAAGGTTGGCCACTGTGAGCTGCACAAATAGCTCCATGTCCGTGGCATGGTCCCTAGGCTTCACAGCTGCAGGGTGCCAATTGGTGGCGAGCTCAAGCAACGAAACCAGCGCAGCATGTACATTGGATGCAGGCCTCCCTTGACAGCTTACCATGCTTTTGCAGCTCATCTGCCTTCGCCAAAACCTCCAGGAGCTTGGTTTCAGTGGGTTTGGACAACAAGTCCTTGTTCCCTGCGGTGCAAAGGTTTAAACGGGTTGGGCGTGCTGTGCATGTAGCAGCATGACAGCTCGCAATTGTAGCATCGCACAGGACGCACTCTTGATTTCCTTTTCTATTTCCTTGAAACATTTTCGTAGCTGGGTTTGATTCATTCTGTCAGCCCCCTGAGTTCCCGCCATCTTGTCAAGGTCAGGTCAGCAAATGCTGCGTGTCGACGCGAGCCCTCCCTGCACAGCAGCTGTGTAGCTTGGGAACGACTAGGGTCTACCAAGGGTTTGGTCCCAGAGGTTTCCATGGCAGATCCCTGATCTTGCATTTCCATAGGACCCAAGCTCCATGCTGGTGGCTCGTAAACTGTCTGGGTGCAATACATCGCAGCTGCTGCCCATCGCGCGGTCATCACGCCAGGTGCTGAGAACAGCGAGAAGTATGGCGGCAGCATCATCATCTGATAACATAGACGTGAAGTACTCCATCCAATCGGAAATCCCAAAGGCCGAGTACGACGCACGATGGGAAAGGATTTGGGCAGAGGGCCTGCCACCTGGCCAGGTGAGTTTGTTGCTGGCGATGGCGGGATGGTACTGCACAGTGCATCAGGGCCATGCGCAGCATGGCATGGGGTGCTTTGCTGGCATGCCCCATCGGCGTGCGCGCGCACATGCTGATGTGCTGGCTGCACGTGCCGGTGCGCAGCGCTGGGACATCGGGGGTGTTTCGCCCTCCCTGCGACAGCTGCTTGCGAGTGGCGAGCTCGACGTGCGCGGCAAGCGCTGCATTGTGCCCGGCTGCGGTCGCGGCTATGATGTCACCGCCTTTGTGCAGGTGTGCACGTCGGCCTAGTAAGCAGGCTGCGTATTAATAGCAATTTTAAGTCAGTAGCATGTATTGCAGCTTTGTAATGTTAGATCTGGGCTGTAGTGCCTGCCACATGCCAGGCCCCTGCTGCTGTAGTTGCAATCTGATGATGATCGCAACGGACAATACTGGCCAGTGCACCGCTGTGCGTTTTGGATGCTTGCTAATGCCCACTTGCTTAACAGCTGACCTGCGGCGGGCCCAGCCACGGACCGCCTGCCTAGCACGTCGTGGATGTGTGGATGCGTGCAGGCAGGGGCAGAGGCGGCATTTGGGCTTGACCTCGCGCAGACTGCATGCCAGGAGGCCGAGGCGCAGATACACAGCAGTGGCCTAGATGCAGACCACCAGGCGCGCGCACACATCGTGTATGATGATTTTTTCCAGTGGCAGGACCCACAGGGGAGCGGCTTCGATGTGGGCTTTGACTACACGTTTGGGTGAGTGTTCTGAGCTGTGTGCGCATCCAGGTTATATTATCAGCTTGGCTTGATAGCGCATGAGCTTGTGGGAGATGATTTCGTTAGGGTTGTTGACTGGGGTCTCTGTGCGTAGTTTCCTGAGTTTAAGTAGTCCCTGCCTGGTAATAGTCTCTGTGGTCAGTCACCGAGTTTAGAAGAAGGAGGCTGGGTCAGCAACATGCAACGCCCAGCCGCTCAGGCCTCAATACAATAATGCAACACCCATACACCCTCCAACACCTACCTCCCGCATCGTTTGGTGCAATATTATTAATGACACGTTTGGTGCTGTACAGCTGCGCAATGCACCCTTCGATGCGGCCGACATGGGCCGCCAACTGGGCACGGCTGGTGCGTCCGGGGGGTACGCTGTGCACGCTCATCTTCCCTGTCGTGCCGGAGGGGGCGATCCTGGAAGGCCCCCCATTCCCAGGTGCGTCTAATAATAAAGAATAACACCGTGTCCCAGGTGCGTCTGGAGCAGCCTTGATGACTGGCTGTCTCCCGCTGGTGCCATTCCTCTGCTACCCCTGGTGCGCTTGCAAGGCTGTCCGCCACACAGTCAATGGTCAATGGTGAATGGTAAATGGTTGTGCCACACTGAGCAGTCAGCAGCCTGCAGCTGTGTGTGTTCTCGCCATGTTACCGTGAGGGGTACGTCAGTGGTTTCCTGGCTGATCCGTTCACCATCGCTCCATGCCTTGCGCGCTTGTGCCTGTGCACATGCGCAGTAACCACCGAGCTGTACCGCCAGCTGCTGGAGGGGGCGGGCTTTGAGCAGGTCACGCTCAACGCAGTGCCGCACAACATGTCGTACCCAGGGCGTGCGGGCAAGGAGTGGCTCGGTCTGTGGCGGCGGCGCAGCGACTGATAGAACAAGCAGTGCAGAGCTAGATGCCCCCCGGGAGCTATGTCTGTAAGCTTTTGACTCTGCCAGAGTTGCCAGAGCAGCGAGCCACGAGCCACGCGGAAAGGGTGACAAGGAGTAACTGTTCCAGTGTTTCACTATGCAAGCATCTGCAGCTCTGTATATCAGCGTGCTAGCTGCCCAAACAGGGCCGCGGCTAAACGGAGCAAACACCTTGCAAAAACGGATCCAGCCCCAGAATGTCTTTATCCTTGTGAATTCGCATTATACGCTCTGTATGAGCTCGTTCAAAATGAGGGCGACATGCTGGCTTGCGCTGGCCCTGGCCTGGTTGGTGGTCGACGCCTCGGCACAGGATTCCAGTCTCAACGATGTTTGGTGAGTGCAGAGCTATATGAGCAACTTGCGGGGCAACACCAAACATCCCCAGAGTATTGGGTAGCTTCTTGAGAATGTGCAGCATCAGACACAGGACAGGGGACAAAAAGAGAGCCGTGGTGCAGCTCCGCAGCTCGTTCTGCTTGAGGTGCAAGCCCTGGCGTTTTCTGAACCATGCAGTTAGTGCAGCACCGACAAACTATTCCGGGGGCCCAAGGTTTCGACCAGCAGCCGGAGCAGATACGGAGGGGCACAGAGGACAGGGGGGAAACCTCGGCCGGTCCATGCAAGCCTGGCATGCTGCATGGATCGCACCTGTCAGCCATGGTCATGCTAGCCTGCTGCAACCTGACGGAACTGGACATATGTGCTGCATTAGAGGGCATGTTGACGCAGGGGTGTATGGTGCTGCCCGGTGTGCATGCTGACCAGCAGCTGTGCTGCGCGCGCTGTGCGCGCAGCGTTCACTCAGGTGGCCATGAGGGCACATCCCTGGCTGAGTCCCTGCGGCTGGCAGAGCTAGGCATCACATCAGCTGCCATGGAGGTGCCCCGCTGCTCTGACCTCTCAGCCCAGCTGGAGGGCCTCCCAGCACTAGGGGAGCGACTGCCCACGCGGTCCCTACTGCAGCAGACACTGGACTCCCTTCCTTGGAGCGTTGTCTCCACACGCCTGGTGTGTGTGTGTGTGTGTGTGTGTGTGTGTGCGTGCGTGTGTGTGTTGGTTACATCGTACGCCCATCATGGCGCATGGATGCACGTATGAGTGCCCATGCAGATAGGCAGAGAGGCAGAGAGGCAGATGGCCCATGGCAGAAGGGTGGTGTGCTAGGGCCCCGTAACCCTGGCTCAATGGCCCGGTGGGCGACAGGGGCTTGGACGTAGTACGAATCACCACGAATCACGAACCAACCAATACAGACAGCAACAGCGAGATGGGGTCTGTGACCACTGGGGGAGATGAAGTGCACAATAGAGACACGAGGGGGAGGGGAGGTAAGAGGGGAAGCGTGCAGTCAGTGGGGCAGTACCATTGTTCCACGGCTGACCCCGCGCCGCATCGAATGCATGATTGAAAGGCGGCCGCGCGATTGAATGAATGACATGATTGAATGAACAACATACACTGTGCATCACGCAGGCGATCAAGGGCGGGGGCGCACACCTCTACAGCACACTGCCGGACACCTGGTCGCAGCTGACACAGCTGCAGACTCTTTACCTCTATGACAACAAGCTGACAGGGACACTGCCCCCCTCCTGGTCTAACATGGTCAGGTGCGTGGGCTGGGGCAGTGGCCATTTGCTCCACTCAAGGCTTGGCACCACCCACAGCGCTCGCACCCGCACGCTGCGTGCTGCGCTTTGCATGCCGGCGCTGCTGCGCTGCGGCGCTGTGTGCAGCGGCGCCTCCAAGTTGTGCCCCGAGCCCTATGCCTCACCTTGGCCTCCTCCTTGGGCAGCTCATTCAGCTCAGCTTCCCCAGCTGCAGCCCCACCACAGCTGGCGTCCAAGCTGTCACCCCAACACGCCCAACCGTCATGTACTGCCTCGCGCCACTGCATCATGCCAGTACCTTTCGCACTGCCGCTGCACTGGCGCTGCACTGAGCTTGCACCGCCGCTGTACTGCTGCTGTACTGCCTGCCGTACCGCAGCCTGTCTGACTTCTTGCTGGACAACAACACCCTGTCGGGGCCGCTGCCACCAGAGTGGGGCAGCATGAGTGCCCTGGAGTACCTGACACTGGGCATGAACAACTTTACAGGCACCATGCCCCCCCAGTGGTCTGGGCTGACCCGGGTCAAGATCCTGGGGCTGGAGAAGAACCAGCTGACAGGTGAGGTGGACAGTGGGAGGGAGTGATGGCAGGACAGAGTGAGAGGAAAGGGGAGGAGGGGAGTGAGGCAGGAGGAGGCGGGGATCTGGACATCGGGAGAGAGAGGTGAAGGGGGGGGCGTGTGTGTGTGTGTGTGTGTTAGGGGATTGGGTGCGCATGAAAAGGTGGGAGAGCGAGAAAGCGGGGGAAAGAGAGGGAGAGAAGAGCTGAGGAGGACCGCTTGCCCCTGGGGGCAGCTGTGTGCCAGAGCACTGCCTTCGTACTGCTTTTTTGCAACGGATTGCTGCATGCACCGGCCCAGACGAAGCACTGACTGGCATCATGTGCGCTAATCGCATCGTGGCATGCCACGCAGGCAGCATCCCTCCAGAGTTCTCCTCCCTGACGGCCCTCTGGGTGCGTCTGCGGCTCCTGGTGCACCTGCCATACTTGAATAGATACTTTACTCCAATGCTCTATGTTCAGGACATTCCAGCACACTTGATTGTCGCGGCATGGGCTGCTGCTGGCTGTGCCGCTTATCGCCTCAAGGGGGCCCAACATCGCCCCACGTTCCCGAGAGCACCACTCGACTGACAGTACATGTACTGCATCTATGTACTGTAAATGTATTGCTGTTGTTCTGAGTGTACTGCCCTCCTGCTGTGCTGCATGCACTGCCGCCTCTGTACTGCGCAGTACCTGTCCATGGTGAACAACACGCTGGGCGGGCAGCTGCCGGCCAGCTTCTCGGCCCTCACGGCCCTCCAGTCACTCTTTGTGAACAACAATGAGATCACGGGGGGCCTGCCTTACCAATGGTCCACTATGACTGGGCTTACGGTGCGTCCTCAACAGCGCTGGGTGCAGTAAACTTAGTATACAGTCAGGTATACACTGTACACGTAAAATAACAGTATCAATCATGGACTTCATGGTACAGAGAATAGAAGTAGCTGGCAAGACACAGCAGGGGTGAGGATGACAGCCACCCACCAACACTGATCCAGAAGCTGGTATCATGGATATGCACCGCACTGTACAGCAAGCTGTAGCAAAACCTGACGTGCCATGATAGCACTGATCGTTGCCGTGCGGCCCTGACCTCCCTCCCCCCAACCCCACCCCCCCATACCAACCTCACCCCTACTCCCGCCGCCACCGCTACCCCTTTGCCGCGCAGCGCCTGTTCCTCTCGGGCAACGCTCTTGGGGGTACCCTGCCCTCTGAATGGTCAACGCTCACAAGGCTTCAGGTGCAGCGCAGGTCCACAAACAAACGTTAGAGTCTCAGCTCAGCACCCTGCCCTGAACAGAGACTTGGAATTCTGCAACCCTGCACTCCTGTACCCAGAATCCTGAACTCTGAACACGCAGTTGACACCTACCCTCTGTCCTGCTTTCCTCCAGGCGCTGGAGCTGCAGGATAACCAGCTGTCAGGGCCACTGCCAGCTGAATGGTCCACCCTCACGAAGCTCACTCTTCTCACACTTGGCGGCAACTCATTCACGGAAGGTGTCCCCGAGTCGTGGGCTGCCATCCCCGCCCTGCGGCTGGTGTGTGCGTGTGTGTGTTTTGGGTGCCTCGTACCCCCAGCATAGCGCATGCTGATGGATGCCTACGGCGCAACAGGGTGATCGAAATGTTTAAAAAACAGCTTCTTATTGTGTGTGTGTGTGTGTTGTGGGGGTGTGGGTATTGGTGGTGCTCAACATGCTCTGCATGCTCGTGCTGCTTGCAGGCGCCCCCTCCCTCCCCCAGCCCGCCGCCCTCTGCGCCCCCGTCCCCCAGCCCGCCGCCCTCTGCGCCCCCGTCCCCCAGCCCGCCGCCCTCTGCGCCCCCGCCGCCCCCCGCGCCGCCACGCTCCCCCATACCGGTCGGCCAGGGCAGCGCCAGCGGTTCAGCGTGGGCGCAGCTGTCGCGCAAGCTGCGGGACCGTCACCGGCCACCGCCACCTCACGGTATGAGCAACTGAGCATATCATGTATGTTTTTACGGTATGCAGCATCCAAAGGGTGAGCTCAATCGTACGTTTGCACATGTCCTGGGGCAGGTCTTTTGCATGCATGGGTCCTAACACTGAGGTTTGGTCCCTGGGTCCCTGGGCCGTTGGCTCCATGGGTCGCTGGGTCCCTAGGCCGCTGTGTTCATGGATCACTGCTCACTGGGGCCCCCGGCTTGATTCTTCCTTTGATTTCTTTGAATCTTCCTTTGATTCGTGTCCTTGGACCCAAGCGAAGGGTAGGTCGTATGGGTTGCAGCCTCCCTGCCGCTGGGGGTTGCACAATGGGTATCCTGACTCTGGTATCCAGGGTGGGGAGGTTGGGTGGTTGGGAGAGGGGATCCGTTGGGAGAACTGAGGGGTCCCATGCCGACGGTCTCAATGGCTGCTGACATGATGCACGTTGCTTTGGGCGTGTGGCTTTGGCCGCAGGTGGCCGCAGGTGAGGTGCAGCTGAACTGCTGAGCTGGACTTGGCCTGGCCTGGCCTAATGTGGCCTTCTTGAAACGGGTTTCTATAGCCAATCAGCCTGCAGCTGGCCAGGACCTCGTGCATTCCCTGACTGGGCATTTCTTGATTTGGGCGGTTTGCTGCTGCTGGGCGCAGTGGGCTGCTGACAGCCCCACACAAGCGGCTGGCCGCCCTGAAGGCAGCAGTGCAGCTGATGCACCCCAACCCAACCCCCCATCTTTACCGCTGGCGCCGCTGCTTGGAATGCTGCTGGTGTAGTGCTTAAGTGTTAGGCCTGGGCAGGGCGCGATGCATAATTTCGCTTTTAGGTATGCTGCAATAGGCATGGCCGCACGCAGCACGGCTGTACAGGCATGGTAGGCGTGGTTGGCCAGGGGCGCGTCCGGTTTCATGGTAGAGTTCATACCTGAGTTCATACTCCATAGTGTAGGGTGCCTCCTCAGTCAAGTCCCCCCCTTCCCTTAGGAGGCCGCCGCCGCGGCGGCTGTGTTTTCACCGTCTCACTTTACCTCATCACACCTCCCTTGGATGCCCCTGCTGCTGCCACAGCCACTTGGCTGCTGCCACTTCACTCTGGCTTGCGGGTCCGCCAAACCATCCAGGCTAGCATCCCACCCGCTCACGGTTTCTTTTGCAAGGACATGGCGTGCCCACCGTGCAGCCGTGCGATGTAGCGCTGGTGAGAGCACGTAGATGGATGTCGGCAGCTGCTGCACGTCACGCATGCACAGCGGCTGCACACGGTTGTGTGGGGGCCTTTGGATTGCTGGGCAGGCTGTGCTGTGGTGCAGGGCGCTGTCTCACCTGGAAAAACATAAGTCGGTAAGAGCAAGTGTTTCCACGAGGAGTGTTTCTGTGCACGCATAATGTTGTGGGTGGCTGGCTGTCGGGGTCAGTGTGCACGACTGCATTGCGTGCGGGTCTTCACAGTTGAATCAATGAGTGCGGTCCGTTGAGCTGCATGTGCAGGGGGTATGGATACAGGGGCGCTGTTGGTACTGCAAATACTGTGTACTGTGTCATGTAAGACTGTGATTGCATTGCTTAAGACTGGTTGAGACTCAGGGCTGTCTAGGATGTGCATATGACGGCGAGAGGAGCATGTTGCCGGGGTACAGAATGTGCTGCTTGGGCTGGCATGCCTTGGTTGGTTGGTTGGCGTGGCTGAAGGGTTCGATGGGCGGCTGGCTGCTTGTGTTATGTTGTGGCTGCCTTCTTTGTTGATCTGGTCCCCCGGGCCTAGCGAGGACGTTCGTTTCTTTGTTGTTCTGTTGCCCCGGGCTCTGATCAGCCCTGTGCTCACCCTTTACACGAGAGTGTAGCAGCGCTCCGTGCAGTCATGTGAGCATTCGTGTGTTGTAGAATCTCCACCACGTACTCATCCTGCATGTGCGCTTGCAAAGCCCATGCATCTCTGCCTGCACTCCCCTCGGCCTGAACATCCCCCTATCATCCCTGACAGCAGGGAGCTGGCCCTTGCAGATTGTGCAGGCCCCCTGACCCTAGTCACCCTACAGCCAATCAACGCAGAAAGTGCACAGATGCATCTACTGGAAAACTAGGCCACTCTCATCCCCCCCCCCCCCGCCCCACCCCCGTCCGCCCAAGCCAACATCAGCAGCATTGGTACCACATGTAGTTACTAGAGCAACCAGTGCATGAGCCTTGTCAGTTCTTGACTCTGCTGAGGCATCACAGGTCAGCCTCAGCCATTCCATGCCGGACACGCACAACGAGCGCTTGGAGTGTACCGCAGGAGGCGGCAGACGCATACAAAAGTGCACCAACACCTGTGCTGCCAACCGCACAATCACGCCCAACACCCACACCGCCTGCTCGTGCGCCCCCGGCCCAACTTGCGCCCCAACTCAGGAACACTCTGAAGCTCATCAGAGTGTTCCGGAGTAGCCAGAAACACTCTGAAGCCCTCGCGC
>BDCZ01000144.1:112013-123679 GCA_001662365.1 Chlamydomonas applanata
GCAACGGCCACCAGCCTGATCAACTGTAAGCAGTGCCCTACCGCTTGAGGACATAGTTGCCAGATCTATGATACCAAAGGTTTGTATGAGCCATGCTTGCCACTGGGTGTTGTGTGAGTTATGTGGCTGTGCCGACACTCTAGGCAAAGCCCAGTAGTGTGTGTGGCACAGTGTGATGTCACCGATCAGTGCCGGTGTGAAAGGAGAGACGTACCAGATGTGAAAGTGTGGCCACAGCCAATCCAAATGCCTTCTAGCCACAACCTGTGCCTGTATACTCTCAATGTCGTATCATAACCCTCACTCTCCAGCTTGCCATATGCCACGAGACACAACCCAAACGGGCCGTGCAATGCAGGCCCCGTCAGGCAAAACACGAACAGCACACAGAAACTCTCACTCCCACCCCCCCTCACACATTACGGCCTCCCCCATCTGTACTGCACAACACACAAGGCACCCGTGTGCCACCACCATCATCCATCCTCCACTCTTTTCGTAAGGCCCATGGTACTGGGCTCAACACTGGTGCATGATCAGCCACCTGAACCAGTGATAACTGAATCGTAAACGATGAGCAAAACACCATGATGGTCTTAATGAAATGAAGCGCACACTGCAGAACATCGTAGCCGCACACTGCAGAACATTGTAAGCCGAATACTACGTACTGCATGCCCAATCGTCCTGTCAAGTGTAATGCATATGATCACGCCCAGATGCTGGAGCGCACATGTCATATGCCTGAGTGTGAGGACCTGCTTCACCCTTTCTCATTGATATGCCCCAAGTAGTAGTACAGCCGTACTGCTGCGCACAACTGCACCGCATGTGTATGCTTCCTGGGCTGCCAACACTTGCTGATAAAGCCTTGGGAGGTTCATTGGAAGGAAAGGAGCACCCCCCTCGGGTGAGGGAAAGGGGGCCATGGCAGATGCATGGGCCCCCCTGTTCTCTGTCCGGTGCCTAGGTGTCCCACCAAAGCCCGGCAGCGTTGCGTGTACAGGCCAGTGCACATGGAGCATGGGGCATTTTCGTGCGTGGGGGCATGGCTGTCTGGCCGAGCTTAAGTGGGGCGGTGGACCCAGCCCATCGGCATGCATCACTCCACCCCACAGCAACTGTACTGCCGCCAATGCGAAAGTAGTGCCTGCTTGGCAACTGCGTGCAGGGTGCTGAAGCCTCATCCACAGGGACGCAGAGAGCCTCCAGGCCAGTCACTGATGCGTCAGGCTGCATGGCTGTCGGCGGTGTCCTGGCGGGCTTTGATGCCAGGCGCCTGAATGACCCCACAGGAGCCCACCCTGGGTAGTGTGACCGGGCCCTGCAGATGTACATCGGGCAGTGGTACGGTTGCCGCGGCAGGTGCGAGAACGCTTGGTCGCTCAGAGACGTTGCGGTACAGGCCTTGCTGGTCCGAAAGTGGACCCCCGCGATTAGGTGGTTGAGGTGGAAATGGGTCATCTGCCTGATACAGCTGTGTGATGCTGCTGCAGGTGCGCATGATGCTGGCGCTGCTGCTGTTGAAGCGGTGGAGCGGCCCTGGCACAGCCGCTTGCAGCATGCGGGCCGAGGAGGACTGAGACAAGCGGCTGGTTGGTAGCTGTGGCAGCAGGCCGGTGGATCCGGTTATTGATAGCCTGTGTGTGGCCCCCATGCCGGTGGCAGCCGTTCGTAGCGTTGACGGCGGCGCGCGGCCGTACGCGCGCGCGCGCTGGGCCGGTCCCAGCAGCTGCGCCACTGCAGCGATCGACGGGGCGGTGGCCGGGGCAGCGGGTGCGGCCGGTGCGGGTGCGGCCGGTGTGGGCGGGGCCAGCGTGTGCATGGCGAGGGAGAAAGAAGGGCCGGTGCTGCGCACCCCTCCCCCACTCCTGGTGGAGAAGAAGGTGCTGTGGCTGCTGCAGCTGCTCAGGTTTGTGTGGCGGTGGGCGCTGCTGCGGCTGGTGAGGCCGTGGTTTGAGGAGCGAGCAGAAGACATGCCTGAGGCCGCACCACCGAACTGGGTTACCAGGTCATCTGTGAGGAATCAAAGAAAGAAAAGTAAATCGGGCGCAGCAGGACGTGGGTGCCATTGCCTGAGTGAGTGAGTGAGTGAGTGAGTGAGTGAGTGAGTGAGTGAGTGAGTGAGTGAGTAAGGGCGCAGGTTGGTGCCACACAAACAGCATACTGTATGTGCAGGTGCAGGCACGCAGTGTACAGGGCTGAGCTGCCGCGACCCAGTTCATCCATCAGTTCATCCCTACATTTAGTGTACATGACAAGCATGAGTTGGGCAGAAAGTAAGCATGAGATAAACATTTTCTTGCAATTGAACAGGTCAGGTGGACAGCAGATGAATCTGTGAAGCGCCGTGTTATTATTATAATTATTATTATCATTATTATAATAATTATTATTATTTAGGTGGACACGCACCTGCAGCAGCCACGCCTTGATCTATGTCAGCCTTGGCACAGAAAGGGATGTCAATGACGTGGATTGCGCCATTGTCCGTGACTGCGCCCTCTCGGCCTTTACTCTTTGGGCTCCATCTCGACTCGCCCTCAGCTTGCATGCTCCCAACACGCTGTATGCCCTCCATGCAGGTTGCAACAGCGGCCAGTAGCCTGTGTGTCTGCCCGGCTGCCCCTCCTGCCTGCCCTGATCCTCCAGCAATGCCAGGCTCACTGAACAGAGCCCCATGCAGCGTGCCTTCGGGCATGCTGGCTGCTTGTCGTGCATGCGTGGCTGCGTGCATGTGGCCGGGAGCCTGTTGCATGGGCTGCCCACTGCCATGTTCATAGACTCGTGATGTCGCCGATTGAGCGATGGTCAACGGCGCGCCTGCTGCTGCAGCTCGCTCCTGACTGCCTTGCACCCCTCCAGGGGTGTACGGCGGTTCTGCAGTTCGCCTGCTGGAACCTCCAGCTCCGGCTGCGGGCGCGCTCAAGCAGGACCCCATGGCCTCCGCTCCTCAGCGGCTGTGTGCACTTCAGTCCGTCTTTAAATGCCACTCAGTATGCAAGGATCTGTAAAATGCATTGAATATAATCGTTTGCTGCGGTGTTATTATTACTTGGCCTCGCGACTACTTTCGGAACTCCCGGAACACCAAAAAGTGATGAGTTGACAGCGCCGAAATACCAGAGCATACTACGAAATGCCAGGGCCTGACTTGTTTGCAGTCATTACCGTTGTTTGTCCTCATCCCTGAGGACAAGCGACACCGACAGCTGAGAATTATTGCCTTCAATGCTTCTATTAATCACATTGCCACTGATGCTACAGATGCTTCGTGCAATGGCGACTCCCCGCAGCACATCAGCAATGTAGTACTGCCTGCAGAGCGAGGCAGGCGAACCCACGGAATGTACATATTACTGTGGGTATAAGCTGCTGTCATTGTGCGCAAGCAATGCTCCGTCATCCACTTTATCGTCGCTTGACAGGTCAGATGCACAACCGCACTTGCAGGATCCATGTTGCCCAGATGCCCAGATGCCGTTATGTGTTGTCCAGCTGCGCTGATAACTGGTGAATCTGGCATGGTGTGCGGCCAGTGCCTGGTTTATTCGCATGCTATGGTAGACCAACTCGAGTCCGCGTTCACTCAGGGACCCTGCGCTAGCACCACCTGGTGTAGATCTGAAACGTGAAGCCGGAGTCCAGCCATGTCCCAGCAGTGCCAGAGTCAGCTCCCCACAGCGGGGCCCACAAACAGGGCCCTCAAGTATCAAATCAGTCAGCCAACATCACCATTCCGATGTGCTGACCAGCTGTGGCACACCATGAATGACGAGCAACGGGTCCAACACTTGAAGCCCTGTGGTCCAACACTTACACGTTACAGCCCGGTGCTGCCCAGCCCCTGAACTGGCACCCCACGCACCACCTGTGGGCTGTTATGCGCCAGGGGAGCATGACTGCCTGCGTGTTGCAGTGGCCGCATCAGCTACAGCGGCAGGGCCTGAAGGCAGTTCTGTTGATTGAAACTGCCATGAGGCGTGTGGCTTGCATGAGATCCACATCATGTGTACCGCTTTGGATGTTTACACACAGTGCTCTCGTCTGAGCGTGCAGACTTATCGCTGACAAGCAGTGAACAGTGGTAGATAGCACATACACCAGCTCCAAAGTGACGCTGCACAGACCACACAACCCGCCGCTGCAGCTTCAAACGCCAGCACCAAATGGCAAACAAGTTCCATTTGCTGATCGCTGGCGATGCTTTCAGCATACCCATACCATGCATCATGCAAGCCCAGTCCATGCAAGCTGAGCCCCCTACTCGGTGCACATCCCTCTCTGTTAATACACATTCACTGCGGCTTCGGCCAAACTTGGCCTGATATGTACCTGCCGACTGGTATCATGGTGCTAGCTTCTGTCAGCTCTCCATTGTAAAGTGTTGCCTGCACGTGCGCGCACAACAGCACATGAGCATGTCTGACGGCCAACCTGCCATGTGCGCGGGACCAGTGCACTTGCCATGAACAGCTGATAGCGTTGCAAAGCAGCCCAGTGCAACATTGCAAAGTTAGCCAATACACACCCACCCACCTCTTCAGGGTTTATTAGTGATCCGCCGCGCTGCTGCTGCATGCTGGCCCCCTCCATGAGCCTCTGCTCACCTCGGGCAAGGTGTGTGTGCAAGGACAGGTGGTGCGGCAGCTGAGGCTGGCAGCGGGGATGGTGGCCCAGGGGCTGTAGGGCGCTCAAAGGGGCAGGAGAAAACAGAGCGATCGTGCAGGATCGTGCGCCGGCCGCTACATGTACCGTGCAAAGGCGTGCCCTCTCGCGTCCCACAGCTTGGCCCCGAAGCACGCTGCACAAGTGCACCAGCTCTTGGCAGCTGAGTCACGTTGACTGCGGACAGCCCGCTACGAGATCTCTGCAAGACGCGCTCGATCTGCAGCCGGCTGCGTGCACGCATGGCTCCTGCAGTTGGCTCTGTGCTGCTGGCGCTGCTGCCAGCTGTTGACGACTCGAGGCAGCTGCTGGGCTCACGATCTGCTGCTGGCACCAGGCCCATGGGCACCAGTGAGCCTGCTGCGTCTCGAGAGCAGCTTGTACATGTGCCTGCAAGCCCATCACTAAGTGCCGGTGCTTGTGTGGCTGTTCCCGTGTCGGCTGCGGTTTCCCGGGTCTCCACGTTTGGGTTGGTGTTAGGGGCCAGCTGCAGGGTTGTTCCGCTTCCACCACCAGCCAGCTCTGTTGCCCCCTCTTGCATGCCACTGAAGCCTCCTGATGTTGATGTTGGTGCTGCGCCCTGCTCCCATGTGACTGCTGCGGCATGGGTTGGTGCGCATGCAGATCCGCCAACACGTGGCGACAAAACGCTCTCGAGCTCGGCCATTCCTGGCTCGCACTGCTCCTCCTGCTGTGCAGCTGGTTGTTCTTGTTTGCTTGGCAACGTACAATCTTACTGGGATGACTGGGACGATTGCATGGTCATCGCTGCAGCTGGTACATCCTCACACTAGCCAGCGCTGCCGCGCAATTCCATGGTGTAGGCACCTTGTGGGAAGACCGTCCTCAGCAGCTAGATGAGGTTTCACCCCCGTCCTACAGCTCTAGTGTCAGTTGCTGATCCATAACTGTGCTTTGCTTGTCTGCTGGCCCGCCTGCTAAGTTCAGAGCAGGCTGTCGGAAAATGGTTGTCGAGACTGCGCAGTAGACACCGTGATAAAGCAGGCATGTACTGTGCAGCTACTCAAGCCGGCTGCACTCGTCACGGCTGAACACAAGAGTGTACCGCAGCATAACTTTGTGTGTTCGCACTTTGACTGTGTTCGCTTGATTAATACGCAATTACAAACGGGGCAGCATCATCCGGTCCAAAGACGCACAATGGGCAAACTTGAACGCGTTACTTGAATCGCAGGAGGGGACAATAGCCATAACAATGGGTGCATATGAGGAGCTGCTAGGTTTAATCGGTACTGGACAGCCAGTAGAAGTCCAGGGCAGGGTTTATGGACAACCCGCATTTCGCCCCGCCAGCACCACATCAATGGCGCTGGAGCGACTCCGTGCGAGGCGTAGGGCGCTGGAGTCTATCATCGCTGTGGGGGGGCCCACCAGCTATGGCTTGAACCTGCAGAAGGTACACGCTACGGACATGTGCTCGTGCCATGTTTGCACGGGCTACTTCCAGTCTTCATCCGTTTGCATTCATGGCAGGGCAGCTAGGCTTGCATGGACCCATGCTTGCAGCATGGCACACAAAGCATGGCACACCACGGCAAGCCGCATGCTGTGCACACGCGTAGAACAAGCAAGTACTGGAGCAGGCGGCAGCTGCCCGCCGGAATGCAAACCTAAAGCAGGATGTCCAAGCACTGCAGCAACCGTCCCGGTCACCACGAGCACTACAGCAGCAGTCCGACTTCCTAGTCGCGCAGCATTCATACCTGTCTACCGTGCAGTCCCAGTATGACTCGTACCTTATGCAGCTGGACGAGCACCGCATGCTTCAGGCTGAGGTTGAGGCGGCTGCACGAGAGCTGGGACGGTGCGTTCCAAAAACGCTGGCATGTGGCCATGCACAGCACGTGCGTGCTGCATAGACCGCACAGAAAAGCAGGGGCCCAGAGGGCAGAAGTGTGGGTGCGGGTGTGTGAACTGTGCGTGTGTGTGTGCTACAGCATGAGCTATGGCAGGTGGCCCAATGTTGCCATGCGGAGAGAGCTCCCAACTGCTTTCAAGCTGATGCTGCTACCGTCCATTCTGTGTTCCCGCACCACAGGCGGCGTGTGCTGGCGCAGCAAGCAGCGCAGGCCGCGGCGCAGCGCACTGCCACGGAGGTTGCCTGCCTCAAGGCCATGTCTGGCAATGCACCTCCACCAGCACCTCTTGCTGCTGCCGCTGCCCCCAATAGTCCCGCACCTGACCGGCCCGCCCCCAGCGTACTTGCCCCAACAGGCAATAGTGAAACCCCAGCTGCAGCGGCTGCTGGCCCACACCAAGGAGTTGTGCCGACTGTGGCAGCGGATGCCGCGCCCCCACAGCAGCCGGCAGCGCCTGGGCCAGCAGCTGCTGCGTCCCCTGCAGCTGCCAGCGTGCCGGCCGTGCAAGGCGATGCGGGGGCGCAGGCGATGGCAGCGGCTGCCACCAGCCTCGCCTCCGCGCTGGGTGCATGGCAGCAGGTGGTGCTGCCAGACGGACGCATTGCGTTGGTGCAGCCACAGCCAGGGCTATCAGCAGTACACCCAGTGGCTGTCATGTCCCCCTCGTCACCCTTTGGGGGCCTTGTCATGCCCCCCCAGATGCTGCCCCAGGCATATGGCATGCCAGCTTTCTGGCCCTATGGAGGTTACCCCATGCACCCGTACGGGTTCCAGCAGCCAGGGGCCATGCTGCCCATGAGCCCCATGCAGCCGCTCGGCATGCCCATGGCGGCACCATCCCCCATGGTCATGGCTGCAAGCCCACAGGGCCCTGTCATGTTCCCTCTCTCACCTGGCATGGCACCACCTGGATACTCCATGCCCACATCCCCCACTACCTCAGCGCCTGGCCTGCACCCAGCAGGGGTCCCTGGTATGGCGGCTGGTGCCACGCCGGTCCCCAGTGCCATCCCAGGTATGCCTGGCCAAGCGGTGAGCGTCCATGGCCATGCATGGACCATGGCCGACGGGCTGGGCAGGCAGCAGGGCGACAGCGTCACAGCGGGCGCACCGGCACAGGGCACCACGGGCGCACGGGTGTCTGCAGCTGCGGCCTGCCATGGGGAGGGGGCACTCAGCCCTGCCGAGTACTCGCCGAGCATGCGCAGCGGGTTTGGCAGCAACAGCGGCGGGTGGCCCAGCTCAGACACATCCCTAGGCGGTACGCCGTCACCAGCAGAGGTGGTCTCGCCCCTGGGCGGTGGTGTGGGCCTTGCACCCATGCACGACCCCTTCAGCACCACCGCTGCGGCCGGCAGAGGGGGAGGCAGGGACGCAATGGGGGCCGCCGTGGACCCTTCACCTCCCATCCAGTTTGTTCTCAACCGAGTGACCTCCATGCCGCGCGCGGGCACTGCTGCGGGGGCCGGGGCCGAGGGCCCGGGCGGGGCGGGGGCCTTGCTGCCAGAGGAAGACGAATGGGCCGAGCTGGCTGACACGCCGCGGGCACACAAGCCCATGACCTCGCCTCTGCCCCGCACATCCTCCCTGATCAATGCAGCCGGCGTGCGGCCGGTCGGAGGGTCCGGGGGCACCTATGCGGCTGGCATGGCACGCAGCATGGACAGCTCTGCATGGCACAGCCCCGTACCACAGCTCATGCTGCCGCACCTCAGCCCCCCCACATCCGGAACCACGGGGGCGGTGGGCCGGGGCGGGCCTGACTCCCTGGACCGTTCAACTGCCGCCCCAACCATGCCTAAGTCTGCCGGCCGGCTGCACATCGGTGAAGCGCCCTCGCAACGCCCCCAGGGCCCCGGTGGGGCTACCGTGGTTGGTGGGGGCGTGGGGTTGGGGTCTGGCCGCATGCGGGCGGGGCTGGCACCCCTGGACACCTCACCCGCAGGTCTGATGGCTGCAGGGGATGTCCTGGGCAGCAGCCTGGACGATGACGTGGATGGGCTGCATGAGCGCGTGAGCGCGGTACAGCTGGCGAGCCCTAGCTTGAGTGAGACGCCCCGAGTGGCTGGACCCAAGCCACGGCTGGACGAAGATGAGCTGCAGCTACAGCCCAAGGGCTCTGGCGACCCTGAGGGTGCGCGGTTTAGTGTTCTGGGTTCATTGAAGTATCAAAGGTCAAGGTAGCCTGTCTGCAGGGCTCCTCTCTGGCATGCAGGTATGTCTGCCGCATGGTGCTGCCTGCCTGCCTGCCGCGTGCATGAAGGGCCGGGGAGCTAGCTAGCTGCAGCCCTGCGTCCTGTGCGCTTGCTGGGTGGGGGGATGGGGCTTTGAGTCTGTGGGGTCTCGGTGCTTGCAGCCGCGCTGGATGGTGCAGATCAAAGCTGAGCTGGGTGGCTTGGAAGGTCGAGGCTCAGGCACTGCCTGCCTGCTCAGCCCAGCCTACCGCCTGCCGCAACGCCCAGTTGCAGTGCCGTAGCTGCGTGCACAGTACGCATGCCTGCGCTGGCCATCATCTGATAGGCCAGCGCAGGCATGTGTACTGTGCACGCAGCGCCTATTACCTAAGGCTTATCATACTGATGTCAAATGTGTATTGTTGTCACCTGCCTGTGCTGTGCTTCTGCAGTGTCTCTAGAGCGAGCGGAGGGCCTGGAAGCATCACTGGGCTCTGGCAGCAGCAGCCCCTCGTGAGTAATGGTTTCCTGCCTCCTGGATTACAATCATGATTGGTGGACATGTTCAGGGTGTGAGGGGGTTTCAAAGGCAAGGCTCAGTATGTGTGGGCTCATTGATTTAGGGTCCAGGGTGTGGGGCCGTCAGACCGACAGCCACCACCCTGGACGGCGTGGCCCCCTGCCCGCTCTCATTCAAGCATGCATGTGGTGTCCTCGGTTGTGCAAGGGTGGCCCGACGGCTGGAAGCTGTACATCTGTACAGCTGTCCAGCTGACAAGCAGTTACCGATACTGTACTGCCGATATCGGCATGCTCACAGCAGACTGGCACCCCATGCCCCGACCTTGCCTGGTGTACTGTACTGCTCCCACCGCAGGAAGTACCCTGTACTGCTGGGCGGCGTCACGGACGGGTCACACGTGGTGCAGGGCCGGCAGCGGTACCTGCAGCGGGACGATTCAATCCCTAATGGCCAGCCGTCGTTTGACCAAATGGCCAGCCTTGCTTCGATTGGGCTTGTTGCTGCTGAGGATGGCTTCGGCAGCAGTACGCATAGTACTGGAGGGGGTCCTGTTGAAGCGGGGGGCGTGGCTGGCAGCGGCGGCGGTGGTGACGCTGGCGGGGGTGCCTTGCATGCGGGGCAGGGGGGTAGGGCACTGGGTGGTGGGGCCTTCACGTCCTCCGACGGGGGTGGTGCTGTGGGGCAGTTGGATGCCAGCACCAGCGGCTCGCACTTGGTGGAAAAGGGTGGAATGCCAGGGGGGTTCCTAGCGCTCTCCCCAGCCCTGCAGCTGCAGCTGGGGCTGCCCCAGGGCATGCGGCCACCTTCTGCCCAGAACAGTGGGAACTGGGGCTACATGGTGTCAGGGATGCAGGTTGGGGGCAGGACAGGTGGGACCTCTGAGAAGCTGCCTGGCGCCCACACCAGTGCCTCCACCCCACTGGGAAAGGACCACTCGTGGGACTCAAAGGCATTGTCAGAGTATGGGGAGAGGCTGGACCTCATGGAGCTGGCCAGTGGCAGCAATCTGGCGGTTGGCAGCATGGGGGGAGGGCTGCTCCGAGACCGCACATCCCAAGGGGGGGTGAGGGACCTCGCAGCGCCGCTGAACAGCCACAGCAATGGCGCCGGCAGCGGCGGAGGGGGCGGAGGCGGTGGAGGATCAGGCTCAGGGGAGAGTGGCAGTGCCTCTGCACCAGGTAGTGCAACAGTGCCGCCGATTATCCCCGTGGGGGGGTCGCCGGATGCTGTCGGCCTGCTGGTTGGTGGCCCACTAATGTCGGTGCCGGAATCCCCGGACGACAGCAGCGGCAACCGCGGCAGCAGCGGCCACCAAAGCCACGGTGCGCACGGCCATGGGACGCACGACAAGGGGGAGCGTCATGGCATGGCTGACGAGCTCGACGCAGCAGCGGCAGCGATGGAACGGGCTGCACGTAGCGCTGCAGGTGCCAAGGGCTTTGGCACATCTACTTTGCTGGGCTCCATGCTGGAGCTGCTGCAACCTGGATCGCCAAAGGGTGGCAGTGAGGGGGGCGGCGCCAGCACCAAATCAGGCCGCACGTCAAGGTGAGCCAGGGTGTGTGGTCCAGGTCTGCGGTCCAGGGGCTTTGTGTGTGGGGTTCGGAGGGTTGAAGTTGGCGACTTGGGGCTTGGGATTTGGCCTTGGGATGTGCGAATCACCTGGCGGTGTGTGCATGGCTTGTGTCTTCGTGTTCCGGTTGCTGCAGCCCTTGGTGCTTGCGTCAGCCTCTTCAGCAGCTGAGGCCTGCCCTCCTGCCCTGCGGATGTGTCACATGCACGCAGGCGTAGCAGCAAACCTGGCAACCTGTCCGTGAGTGGAGATGCACTGGGAGGTCCGTTGAGTCCAGGCAGCAGTGCCTCACCCAGTGCCTCCCCCTCAGGCCGCGCACTCGCATCAGCCAGCGGTGGGGGAGGTCTGCGGGGCGTGAGCGGTGGCGGGGGGAGTGCGGGTGCTGCTGCTCGGATCAGTGCTAGTGGTGGTGGCAGTGGCGTCGGCAGTGGTGGTGGCGGTGCTGCTGGGGCGCATGGTTCCATCACCCGGGGGCCGAGCGGGGGCGGCAGTGGCAGTGGGGGCAGTCATGCGGGTGGGTTTGGATCGTTTGACCGGCGGGCGAGCGGCACGGTGCAGTGGGGAGGGGAGGACCTAGCCCCTCAGTCATCCACCACCTCAGTGGCGGCCACCATTTCAAACAGTGGGCTCCCAACCGGTAAGCAGCACGGCAGCAGCCGCAGCAACAGCATTGGTAATGCCGGCACGGCGGGCGGGCCGCTGGCCGGGCTGCCTCCGTTCCACAGGCAAGGCTCGTCTGGGTCTATGGGGGGGCTAGTCGGGCGGTCTGGGGGTGGAGGGCCGGGCAGCAGCGGGCGCAGCCTGCACGGCGGGGGCAGCGGCCAAGGGGGCAGCGGGCACGGGGGCAG
>BDCZ01000145.1:0-65987 GCA_001662365.1 Chlamydomonas applanata
CCCCGTCCACCTCCCCATCGCCGTCTCCCTCCCCCTCTCCCATGCCGCCCCCGCGCAAGCCACCACCTTCATCCGCCCGTCGCCGCGCACCGCCCCCGCGCCGCCGCCCGCCCCCAAGTCCCCCCAAGGGCAAAGGGAGCGTCACAGTCATGATTCGCAAGTGCGTGCTGCTGTGGGGCACTGCGTGCTGCCTGGCGCTACCTTTCCTGCAGACTGGTTTGAGTGCTCAATCATCTGCCTTGCGTGCATGGTTTGTAAGTGAGCGTTTCATGGGCTTCCTCATGTTGCCATGTGTGCCCATGTGCCAAAACAGTGCTTCACCTGACCGCAGGCCTTGAGAGCATTAATGTGAGAGTAGTAGAGTGAGAGCACCAAGCTCCCGGAGGAATGCCCATTGCGGCTGGGAACCCAAACACAGCGTTCACAGCACACCTGGACGTGGCCTGCGGGTTGGAGCAGTCTGCAAACCCAATAATGGCTCAGCCCTATGGGCCGGATGCACGGCAGTTGCCAGCTGTGCCTGGTGCACACATGCGAAGCTGGAGGTGACAGACGGTATCTGCTGCTTAAACTGTACGAGTGTGCACATCAAGCCAGCAGAACTGTGTGGGAAGCCAAGCAGCATGCTTGATCTCAATCTGCAAAGTTGCTTACCGTAGGTACCTCAACGCTGTTCAGTATTTTAATTTATAAGCAGGACACTGCTGAGGACACTGCTTCCAGCTGAATGCAGTCATGAACATGACAGGAAAGGTCTGGCTGGGCCAGGCATGTTCGTGGCTGGTGGTTGTGCCCTGTCTGACCCCCTGGCAAGACACATAGTCTCGGTCCTTAGTTGGTTCGTGTGTTGGTGGAACTGACAGTGCTGTGGATGCATATGTAAATATGTGTGGCAGCAGAGGCTCATGGCAGGAGCATGCGGGGGTGGACACTGAATACCTCTGTGTGACTGAAAGAAGAGTTGTGGTGACCAGTACTGGAAACAAATGCCGGGTGCAGCCTCCTGCCACAAGCACCAGCTGCACAATGCATACGGCTTTGGACGGCACCAGTGCACAGCGTAGGCGCTGCCAAGAGTACTTGTGTGCTGCAGTCTGTGATTTGTACAGCTACATTGTATGCTCCCCACGTCACGATGTGAAACTATTATTGGTGGTGATCACTCTTCATAGCGGCAGCTTCGCGTTGTGGTTACAGACCTGAAGCAACCCACAGCAGATACACCTGTTGCAGCACCCTTCCTACGGTCAATGACCATGATGAATGACCCAGGTCTGTCAATTAAACGTTGGGTATCCATGAACAACCACTCACGACCAGAGCTGTTCTTCCGAACACGCAGCTGCACACATGCCAACACGTTGGGCGCCTGCACAAACTGCCACACCCGCAGCTCCTACAGGCAGGCGTACCAGCAGGCGGCAGCTGCAGCAGCCATATGCAGCCAGTACCTGATGCTCCCGCCTGTTTTTGGGTTGACTCTCGTCCTCAGTGCTCAGGCTGACACACAGCTCCAGCATGAGCCTGCTGCATCCCCAGCATACAGCAGGGTCAACCAGACCTCCAAATGAAAGAATCAGCACTCCTCGCAGCTTCACACCCCTGACACAAGCACGCTCCACACAACAGCTTGTGACCCCCCAAGCGAACCCCAGCCCAATTCCCCACTCCAAAGTCTCACTCTCTCCCACATGCCCAGCCATCTCTTCTACGTGTTGGGCTCACCCTGCCCCAATGCCACCCATACCACACTACCCCCACCGGCACATGCGCATGCATGCCCAACCTGCACCTGCAGCTACAGAGGCTCACAGCCACAGCACACGAGCCTGCACCACAAGAAACCAACATGTGCAGCCAGCAGCCGCAGTCATGGCTCGCCCACCCCAATCCCCTGACCCAGGCAGCACTGCAGAACCCCTGCACACTCCAAGGATTAGCCAGGGGTCCCTTGGGAGTGGCCGCGCCTGGCCATGTACGACAGCCAGGCCAAGCCAGGCAATGCCAGGCCGTGGTGGTGGCCAGGGCGGTGCAGCCTGAAGCATCTCTTGAAGGAGAGTGGGCAGGGGCAGGCGATCGGGCCATGTGCTGCAGGACACGTTCAATGAAGGAGTGGCCAGTGGCAGGCCCTGGCCCCCAGCTCCAGGCCGCCCTTACCCGACAGTGCCCTCCAGCTTCAAGCTCATCAGCTCATTCACCTCGGCAGCAAACTCCAGAGGCAGCTCGTTGAACACCTGCAGGGCGCGCATGCATGTGTGGTGGCGCGGGGGTTGGGATGCGGGTTGGGAGTGCGGGGGACTGCGGGGTGAGGGTGGGGGTGGGGTTGGGATTGGGGATGGGGAGCAGCAGCTAGAAACACTGCGGCGCATGGGGCATCAGAGCCCAGAGCATGCCCCAGCCACGTGCTGTAGCCGTGATAGTGACACGCAGGTCGGAACTCTGATGTCCAAAAAGGGATGTTCACGATGGCCCCAGCCCCATCTGGGGTCGCTGAACTGCATGTACCAGCACCCACCTGAGACGCTACAACAAGTGGTCATCCAGGCCCGGCAGGGTGTGCGGACCATGGCCCTGCAAACCTGCCCTTAAAAACCCTCAAAACACCAACCCTAGCCTATGTAACCCTCTGGAGACACCAGCCCTGAGTGGATGAGAAAAAAGGGAAACAGGAGGCACAGACACGGGCACCGGGCGCGCACCTCGCGGCAGAAGCCTGAGATGATAGCTCCCACAGCCTTCTCAGGGTCAATGCCACGCTGTTGGAAGTAAAAGAGCTGGTCCTCCCCGATCTTGGACGTGGATGCCTCGTGCTCCACTGTTGCGCTAGGCTCGCGCACCTGCAAACACGCGTGCGCGCGTTTGTGCAGCGCAGGGCAGTGCATGGAAGTGAGGGTGGTGGTGCGTGGAGGGTATGGCTAAAAGGGTTAGGACCAGGGTTAGGACCAGGGGCAACAAGCGGGGGCGGAGCAATGGATCAATGGAGATGTGCCGCATGTGTGGCAGGCAATGTACTGCGTGCTGCCGGGCACTACTGTGTTCTGCTGCGTACTGCTGTGTACTGCTGTGTGCTGCTGTGTGCCATGGGGTCCACGGTCAAACCAAGTGTGCTCCAGTGCAGAGCGTGCGGCACACCGTGCGCTACAGCACAGCCCTGCCCCCTTCTCCCGAACTCCACATGGGACGCCTCCTCCCTTCTTCAGGGCTTTACTTCAGCTGGCTGTACCGAACATACTCGGCGCAGCACAAACAACAGCAGCACAAGCGAGCCGCACCTGGATGTACGGGTACGTGTTCGCGCCCGCGCGGTCCCCAATGAGCATCGAGTCACACTGGCTGAAGTTTTTCGCGCCCTTTGCGCTCGGCTGGACCTGCACCAGCCCCCGGTAGCAGTTGCGCGAGCGGCCGGCCGAGATGCCCTTGGACACGATGCGAGACCGCGTGTTCTTGCCCACGTGAATCATTTTGGTGCCTGTGTCGGCCTGCTGCATGTTGTTGGTGAGAGCCACAGAGTAGAACTCGCCCACGCTGTTGTCCCCGGCCAGCACCACTGATGGGTATTTCCAGGTGATCGCACTGCCCGTCTCCACCTGTTGATGAACGATGGTGCACACAATGTTGGTGAACACGATATTGATGAACAGGAAGCGATCTCAACAGACCATTTCCCAGCTTCGCCTGGGTTCAAGACCTGGATGACTGGTTCAAGTACAATGAACATACACTGGCTGTAGCTATGGTTCTAATGCTTAGTATGGTTCTAATGCCCATCTTGGACGCACGCATGGATGCATGGACGCATGGACGCATGGTACACGCACCTGTGTCCAGGAGATCTTGGAATGGGCACCCGCGCACAGGCCGCGCTTGGTGACAAAGTTGTAGATGCCGCCCTTGCCATCAACATCGCCCGCGTACCTGCGAGGGAGATGGAGTGAGATTGTGGTGGTGTGTGTCGGGGGGAAGGCGTGAGCAAGTAGGGGAGAGAGCAGAGCAGAGGAGAGCAGAGGAGAGCAGAGCAGAGCAAGGCAAAAGTGGTGATGAGCATAGCATCGCGTATGCGTGCGTGCGTGCTTCATGGCATGCTCATTAACACCTGCCGCCCCGGATCAGCGCCTCGCGCTCCAGGTTAGAACTGACAAAACACAAGAGGCTTGACGAATGCGTGCACGTGCCGCCGTGGCAGTGGCGGCGGGGCACATCTTCTAGTGCAGGTCAGGCAAGACAGCCGCAACCACCTGTCTTCCTCAAGCAACCACCCCTTGGCAGTGACAACACCAGCCACAAGCCACGCACCAGTTCTGCACTGTGCTGTACTTGATCTCAGCATTTGTCGCCGCGGTCAGCTCCACGACCGCAGCATGCAGCTGGTTCTTGTCATACGAGGGGGCAGTACAGCCCTCCAGGTACGACACATATGCGCCCTCCTCCGCGATAATCAGCGTGCGCTCAAACTGCGCGGTCGGTTGGGGCGGTTGGCCCGCCAGGCCAGTCAGTTGGTCGGTTGGTGGTTAAATGGTTGAAGGGTGGCTGGGTTGGTGTGGTTGGCCCTAGTTAAGTGAAGCAATAGCTAGGGACAGAGGCTTGGTATGACTGGTGGCAACAGAAACGGCAGGCAGTGAGCAGGCGGATTGGCTGAGCAGCCTGCACAGGGGAAGGCTGGGGGAGCAGCGGCCTGCCGGTGAGCAGTACAGGAAAGAAACAAAACAGAATAGGGCCGCACCTGGCCCGTCTCTGACGCGTTGATACGAAAGTAGGTGGATAGCTCCATGGGGCAGTGCACGCCCTTGGGCACAAACACGAAGGAGCCGTCTGAGAACACGGCCGAGTTGAGCGCGGTGTAGTAGTTGTCGCCCACAGGCACCTGGGTATAAGGTGAGCGAGGGCGTGAGGGAGCGAAGGAGTGAGAGCGTGAGGGAGTTGAAGGGTGGATGAGGGAGGTACGAAGGGGAAGGGTGGGAGTTTGCAGGGTGCAAATGATGTGGCAGGGAGCGAATAATGTGGCAGGGCGCAAATGATCTGGCAGGGTGCAGATGATGTTGAGGCCACAGTCGTGTGAAGGTAAGGGCATGCAGTCCATGCACCTGGCCCACCCACCGCCCTTCTAGCTGCATGCACATGCTGCCCACATGCGTTGCCAACGCCCCCCACCCCAATCTCATCACCTTGCCGACACATGCATTAACTCGCGCATGCATGAGTAACACAAGCAACCCAAGCGGCCACGCACCACGCTGCCCATGTACTTGCGCACGAGGTCGGGGTACTCGCGGATCGCCTCGCTGATGGAGCAAAAGATGACACCGTGCTTGGCCAGGTCCTCCCTGTGGAGCAGCACGCGTGTGTTTGTGTGTTGGTTACATCATACGCCCATCATGGCGCATGGATGCCTGCCGCGAGACAGGGTTAGCAAGATTCTTTATAACTTTTAAATCATGTTTGGACACGTGTGTATGTGTAGGTGTAGGTGAAGAGGGGTTGCGGCTGCTTACTGTGGTACAATGCGCTCGTGGTGCGCACCCGAGCACGTACGCTTGTGCGCGTGCATGCACGCCCATGGCCATGCCCATGCAAGAGTCAGGCAGTTGCCCTGATGCTGGCCCCACAGTGTTGTGCCTGCATCGCGCGTGAATTGTGCGGGCTGGTATGCCCCACCATGCTGCTGTGTTTACGAGGCCATGCGCGCAGCAGAATGGAGCGCACCACGGCCCCGCGCTGCATGCGCCCCGTACCCCACCGGCATGCGCTTGACAAAAACACAGTCACCCAGGGGTTTGCAACATGCAACCACACTGCCGTGGCATGCAGTTGCCAGCTGCGTCAGCTGCCCTGCCCCCCCTGCCTCCAGCCAGCCCTGCCCTTGCTGCGGCAGGATGGTGCCAGCTCGCAGCGTGCATCACCCACACACCCAGCTCCCCAAAACCCCAGCTGCACGAACCCTCCAGCACAAGGCTGGTAACAGGGTGCCCATGCGCCCGGCAATCCCAGCGCCCAGTAACCCCAATGGCTGTATGAAAACAGGTGGGTGCTGCACCTGAAGGTGGTGGCAATGGAGACCGAGTCGAACACTGCGTCAACAGCCACGTTGGCCAGCCGCTTTTGCTCGTTCAGAGGGATGCCCAGCTTCTCAAACGTCTTGAGCAGCTCAGGGTCCACCTCATCTAGGGACTGCTTCTTCTCCTGCGTTCGTGCACAGGTTCATGCAGGTGTTTGGCTTCTGTGTCCACTGTGTCCACTGTGTTTGGCTTCTGTGTTGGTGGTGGCGGTGTTGGGAAGATGAGGGCATGATGGGGGGCGGGGACGTAGGCGGTCGTACGCGGAATGGCGGCATAACATATTGGTTGGGTATGTGAGCGGATGAATGTGTGTGCGCCAGGCGCGCAGCACCCATGCAGGTGTCGCTAACGTAGCATGTGTGTGCAGCTTGGACATTGGGTTATGAGCATGCGCACATGCCGCACAACCACCACTGCACGCGGCGCTGCATCGTGCTGGTGGCAGCACTGCCAGCGTGAGCGCTTGCCAGCGGTCACCATGCACACATGTATACAAACGTTATAAATCATGCAGCAGCAAGCCGCACATCCACTCAGATGGCGTCCACCAACCAAATGTCAGGAAAGCCCAAGTGAACCCTTTGCTAGCCATGTCGGTTTCTACCCGAAGCCTGCAGCACGTCCCTGCGGACGCCTCGACGCACCTTGATTTTGGGCTCGGAGTAGTAGGAGACGTCTTGGTAGTCGATCTCCGGGTACTGGTTGTCGGACCAGCGAGGGTCCTCCATGGTCAGCCACTTGCGGAACGCCTTCAGGCGGAACTCCAGCATCCACTCCGGCTCTTTCTTTTTCGCGCTGATGGCCCGCACCACGTCCTCGTTCAGGCCCTGCAGGTGGGCAGGCATAACCAGGGTTTCGGGGCGCCATGCACCATGCACCACGCACCATGCGGGGTTGCATGCGTGCATGACACAGGGGACCCTGCCGTGCATGGATTTCTCCAAACATGCAGCCTGCCTGCAGGTTCTTCTGCACACCTTGGGGAAGGTGTCGCTCTCAATGATGGTCTTGAAGCCATACTTGTAGGGGCGAGCAAGGAGCTTCTGGATATCCCGTTTCTCGTCAGTCATGTTATCATCGTTCACCTCAACCTCCTCGGTCAGGGCCGTGTACAAGGGCTTGGGCCCCCTGTGCCTGGTCTGCCTCCTCACAGCATTTGCTGCCACCCGCCCACTGCAGCTGGCCAATTGGCTACTGCGAGCGCTGGCCCTGTTGAGGGCCTGCTGCTGCGCCAGAACGTTCATCGCAGGTTGTGGGTCGTGCTGCTTACTGATTCAGTGTCTGATGATGGAACCTGCGGATCTGGCACTCAATGGCCAGCAACGGATGGGCACAAATGCGGAGGGGCCGTCCCCCAGCAATTCATCCAACTGTGACCACCATTCGGGTGTGACGCAACCTTGGCCTTGCGAGTTGTAGCACACCCCCCTTCCAAAATCCAATACAGCAGCCATGGCCTCTCAGGACGTCAAGGCTACGGCCACGTTTGCCGTGAAGGTGCGTCACAGCACGCCGGACGCATGAGAAACCCACCAGGTTCCACCACCGCCGTCGCGCGGCAGCGGGCCCAACGGACCATCCTGATGGCGGAATGATGCGCCTTACGCGTGCAGGTGGGCCTGGCCCAGATGCTCAAGGGTGGTGTCATTATGGACGTGACCACCGCTGAGGAGGCACGCATCGCTGAGGAGGCCGGCGCTGTGGCCGTGATGGCCCTGGAGCGTGTGCCTGCCGATATCCGCAAGAACGGCGGCGTGGCTCGCATGAGCGACCCCGAGATGATTAAGGCTATTAAGGCTGCCGTCACTATCCCCGTGATGGCCAAGTCGCGCATCGGCCACTTTGTGGAGGCGCAGATCCTGGAGGCCCTGGGCGTGGACTACATTGACGAGTCTGAGGTGGGCAGGCTGCCATGTTCATGCGTCCATGTGGCGCATGTGGTGTCCGCTGGGTGCGCATCACGTGCGGCGCGCCATGCACACTGGCTGCTGCCTGTGTCCCCCCCAAACCACGCACGCCGCAGCTGTGGCGCTGCTGTGCGGGCCTGCGTGGTGTCAGCTTGCCTGGTCTGTGCATGTGCCTGGGCTCAATGTTGTTGTGCACAGGGCAGGCTTGCACATGCTCCTACCGCATACGTGGCGGCCCCTACTGCCACACGTGCACGCCACAATGCACACGCCCTTGCACACCACTGCATGTGCTGCACACCGCCCTTAGCCACACGCTGGCATGCTGCTGTGCTGCGTTGACCTTGGCAGGTGCTGACTCCTGCTGATGAGGTGCACCACACCAACAAGCACAACTTCAAGGTGCCATTCGTGTGCGGCTGCCGTGATCTGGGTGAGGCTCTGCGCCGCATCGCTGAGGGCGCTGCCATGATCCGCACCAAGGTATGCACACGTGTGCACATTGCAGGCATATGTATATATCATATACACATATATATGGTGACCTGGGTTCAGGGACCAGCGGCATGTAGTTGTTGTGAAGTTCCCGTGCTTGGGCTTCCCTTACTTATGGTATGGTGTGGGATGGCTGGCCGCTGCGCTGCTGGTGGCGCATGACTAATGCTGTGTGCACAGCTAGGCTTAGCGCTATGCGGCTTGCACAAATGAATGGATGCTTTGTCCAGTCTATGCCGCCGCCTGCATTACCGCCTGCCAACTTTATTGTGCTGCTGCACCTACACGCCACACAGGGCGAGGCCGGCACCGGCAATGTGGTGGAGGCGGTGCGCCACTGCCGCGCGGTCATGGGCGCCATCCGTGCGCTGCAGACCATGGACGATGACGAGCTGTATGTGTACGCGAAGGAGATCCGCGCGCCTGGTGCGTGTGGCCACGGTCTGATGATGCTTCTGCTGCAGAGTTTGACTGTGAGATGTGTGCCGGCTGGCCCGCTACTGGTACTGGTGTTCTTGCAGTGATGCAGCTCAGCAGGCATCGTGCCTAGCGTTCAGGGGCTGCAGGAGCTCAGCAGCCATGCGCCTCGCGTGCTGATGGCACCTCCCTGCCTGCTCACGCAGCCCACCTGACATGTGCCCCCTTATCCACCCTTGTGTCACCACCCGCAGTGGAGCTGGTGCGTCAGACGAAGCACCTGGGCCGCCTGCCCGTGGTCAACTTCGCTGCCGGCGGTGTGGCCACCCCCGCAGACGCAGCGCTCATGATGCAGCTGGGCATGGACGGCGTGTTCGTGGGCTCTGGTATTTTCAAGTCTGGTGACCCCGCGAAGCGCGCGCGCGCCATCGTGCAGGCGGTGACCCACTACAACAACCCAGCTGTGCTGGCGGAGGTGTCTGCTGGCCTGGGTGAGGCGATGGTGGGCATTGACGTGCGTGAGAAGGGCTTCACTGCGTATGCATCTCGCTCCGAGTAAAGCGCCTGCCGGTCGTATACGGCGCCTGCTGGGCTCTGGAAGTAGGCACAGCAGGCGGCTGCAGGGGGGCAGCAGCCTGCGATTAGTACTTACCTGTGGGGAGTGAGCACTGGACATGGAATGCGTGTGAGAGGCAGTGTGACCTGAGTGGAGTGGTGGGAGTGAGCTGGGGTCGGTGGGGGCCTATATTTCATGGTTGGGAGCCGGGCAGCTGCTTAGCAGCGCTGTGCATGCCTGTGACATGCCTGCGCTTGATGGCAGCATGGGGGCGGCATCCTTTGGTCTTCAAGTAGGGTGTGGTTGCCCATGAGACGACACACACAGACGTGAGAGGCGATTGGAGAGGAGAGTGAGACTGAGTGAGATCTGACGATGCGACTAGCTGTGTTTGTATTGCATAGACCTTTAGATGAGACACATTTTCTCATATCAGAACAGGACACCTGAAACATGGGCAGGCACTGGGATGCACCCACAATATCAAGCCTGCTGCGATCCCACCTGGAACCACCTGTAATGATTCCGTTTGCAAAGGATTTTGACATCACAGCAGCTCAGCGGATTCGCTCTCAGGTGCAGGGCCCAACCCCTTATATCTCATGATTTACAGCCGACGCCGCATCCATGGGGACCACTGCGTCAGCCACAGCGCCCACCATTTGTAACTCATCCAATGTTGACGAGGTTGCTGTCTAGGCTGCTGGTCATACCCCCTCATTGACCACAACCTGCCCGGACACCCAACCGGTGCTTTGAATACCTGGGGAAATGCAAGCAGGGAAAACAGAGGGCGAAACTATGTGGTCAAATCCAAGTTGCGGTGGAGGTCACCCCTCACGGCTGTTGCAGTACGGCATCTACACTCCTCCTCTCATGCTCTCACACCGCTCCCCTTGCTCTCTTATACATACACTTCCTTATCGATCCAGCGGATGCCTGGGGCCAGAACCATGTGATGCTAACCCATCGCTGCTCCTGCTGCCTGTCCCCACAGCCTGCTGTACCAGCGGCTGTGATGCTGCAGTTCCTGACCCTGCTGCATCCGCTGCCACTAGGGAGTAGTAATCCACGAACGATCCATTAGGCAAGCTGTCAGGAGGGGCTGAGAGCAGCTGCACAAGCCGCCTGCAGCCATCCGCAGCGCAAAAGCACAAAGCGATGGTGTTTTTAGTACACCGCAAGAAGGCCGCCTCGTAGACTGTGCTACTCGTCATATCAAGCGATACAGCACACCACCAGCACGGGAACAGCAGCACATCATGCAATATGCAAGCATATGGCCTTTGCAATACCTTGCAGAATCGCGCGGATCCACGAGCCGCTTTCGCTGAGCGTTCGATGTGAAAGCAGCCTTCAAAGGGATGGGCGGCAGAGCCTCGCGGGCAGCGGCCTGCATCTCAGTATCAAGCGCACCGGGTGCGTAACTGATCGCGCGCACGTACGGCTTGTGCCTGCCACTGCCATCTCGATCTGCAGACAGCTCTGCATGTAGATCTGCAGCCAGGTTGCTGGTGTCATCACTACTGTTGCTGTTGCTGCTGCTGCTGCTGCTGCTGCTGCTCGTGCTGCCTGCATCTCGGCAAGGGTTGTGGAACATGTCTGCTTCCAGCGCCAGGGTCCGTGTCAACATCAGGCGTGCTGCCTTGCCTGCGTGCAGTCATCAGGTGCGCAGGAACAGGGGTGCCAGGGATCCAGAGCCTTCTGAGGTTGCTCTTTGCTCTGCAGCATTGATGCCCGTGATTGATGGCCCTGAACAGGATTATGCACATCCTGTTGTGTGCTCCTAGGCATGTATGGTATGCACAACACTCTCTAACATCCCATCCCCAAGCACCTGCTGCGTAGATGCCAAATGCCTCGTAGGGCTTGGTAGACGAGACAGATGCAATGTCCACAACTGTGATGCCCTTGCAGCTGGGGGACCTGCAGTGGTGCGTACACATTATATGCAATTGTGCGTGGGCACGTCGTTTGAGTTGTACAGGCATGGCATGCTCATCAGCATGCTTGTTATGCCCGTGCCTGCAGCATCGATTGGTCCGCACTGTGTGCAAGTGGGTCTGCTTGTGAACAGGTGCAGGTGGGCCGCTACCCTTGCATGCAGCTGAGCACACTGTGCATGCCGGCTGGTGCACGAACACTCATCCTGCGTCACCCACCCCATGAATGTGGACGTGACTGCTGCTGTGAGGGCAGCTGGTGACACCACATTCAGCAGCATTTGGTCACGGATGTTGGCCAGCCCCTGCTCCCACAGGAACTTGAGGTCCCCTGTTTGACCAGCGTTGTTTACCAGCAGTACGCTGCAGTACAGTGAGGGATCCTGGGGCAGGACGCCACCCTGCATGGCAGACACCGTGTACACAGCGCACGCAGCTTGTACGGTCGCATGGTGTTGGACGGTGGCATGCTGCATGCTGCACCCTGAAAGCCGCACACAGCCCAGATGGTTCACCTCCTGCACGCTGCTGCAGAGCCGCCGAAACTCAGATTCCAAGTGCTCCATGTCGCCCAGGTCGCATGCATGGCCGATGAGGCGAATTACATCGTGCCTGCTGGCATGCTGCCTCAGCTGCTCAAGCCTTTTGTCCAGGTTCTGCTGATTGGATGCCAACAGCACCAGGTCATGGCCGCTGCATGATGGGTGGTGTGGGCTGTTTCTTCCGGGAGGAGATAGGATCTCAATCAGTGCCTCTGCAACTCTGGCTCCTAGGCCACGAGATCCACCCGTAATTATAGACAGACTCCGGTGGCATCGATCTGTACTGTCAGCTCGACCTTGTGCTGAGCATGCGGTTGATCGACTGCGCCATGGAGTATAATGATGCAGGCATTTGCGGGCTACCGTGGTGTTGCATCCTTGCTTCAGAAATCGATGCCCTGCAATCATCGGCTCTACATGGAAATGGTTGCTCAAACGTATTTTCTGATTTCTCTACGCTGGAGCGTGCTCGATGTGAACGTATGACACTCCACACTCTTGCCACACGAAAGGCAACCATCTCTGCTGGCATGCAGTGGGTGATGCAGCTGGTCGCAGGCAATGTCAGCGGCTGGGCAGTTACACACCAGGGGCACCCCTGCCAGGCACCAGCAAAAACCCGGCATGCACAGCAGGGCACATCTGGCTCCACCACCTCGGTGCCGCACCCAAAAAAAAGACACGTGCATGGCCCTCACAGGCACACGCTCGCGCGGCCTAATGCTCTTTCCACTGCAGCCACGTCCGGGCTCCTACCCCTTCGTGCTGCAGCCCATGCGGCTGCGCCCGCCCCGCCCACCGCAAGCATGCAGACGGGAAAAACAGCTGCAGCAGTTGGCGAGCCCCAGCACACATGCCACGCCACCTCCTCACAACGCCTACTGCACCCATGTCCATGCTCACGAGTTTTCCCCCACCAGAAACGCCGTCCCCAGCTCCCCTCCCTGTCCCCCACCCCACCCCGCCCCCGCCAGCTAGCTCGCCATGCAGATGGCCGCCCGCTTAGCAGTTGACGCCCACAATCTTTGCAGGCATGACCTCCACAATGGCGCCGGCCTTGCCGGGCACGGAGCCCTTGACCACGATGGCCTTGCGCTCAGTGTCCACCTTGAGCACGGTCTGCTTCTTCACAGTCGCGCGCACATTGCCCATCTGACCGGCCATCTTCAGGCCGGGGAACACACGCGAGGGCGTGGTGGCGGAACCGATGGAACCGTGCTCACGGTGCGACTTGGAACCGTGGGTCATCATACCGCGCTTGTGGTGGTAGCGCTTGATGGTGCCTGCACGGGTGTGGTGCAGGCAGGGAGGGTGCCAGTGCGTCAGTGCCGCAGTGTGCCACAAGCCAGCAGCGACCATCACAGCCTGCTGATCTCATGCCAGCATGCAACCCAGTGCTCTTTGTCCACCCCGTGATATTGCTAGTTATCATGCTGCAATTGACTGCCAGCTGCGGCTGCATCACCCCATTAGATGGATGTGCCATATGCCATGCGTTGTCAGCCGCCACGAGTGATGGATACATCGCACCCCGCTGGTTGGGCCACCCCCATCTGCCTGAGCTCTTAAAATGCGCAGCATTGCCGTCATCACGCTGCATGCGCCTCCCCGCGCCTGCTGCGCGCTGACGCTGTGCACGCCCCAAAGTAACGCCATGCCCTCTCGCAGTGTGACCTGCTCACCCTGGAAGCCCTTGCCGATGGTGGTGCCAGCAACGTCGATGACATCGCCTGCCTTGAAGATCTCGCCAGCCTCCAGCTGCTGGCCAGCCTTGTAGGAGGTGACCTTGGTCTTGTCCTTCAGCTGCGGGCGGTCAACGTGGCGAGAAATGCGCGAAACAGCAAGTATGTGCATTGCGCTCGATAGCGGCATGTGCTGTGCAGTGTGCGTGGCAATCCAGCGGCCATGGTACACGGCACAGTGAATTCCAGCTGCAAATGCCACCCCAGCCTGCACGTGTGCTTGCGGAATATGGGTGCGCAAAAGCCCGCACACTGCCCGCAGGGATGTGCATTCCCCGGGCATGCGGCACTGTCCCCAGCTACACGCCCAGGTCCATGGTGCCCTGAAAGATGCAAGCTTTTCCACATGCAGCCCCTGCTGGTTTGTGCTTGCGCAGCATGCGCACCTTGAACTCGCGCAGGTGGCGCATGGGGGGGCACCCTGCCTTCTGCAGGTGGCCCAGCTCGGGCTTCTTCACCTTGCGCTCAGGCACGACCTTGTAGCCGACCTGCAGGGTGTTGCAGCAGCTCTCGCTCAGAAACCTGGCCTGTACTGCGTGCGCAAAATGCATCCAAACCGATGTGCCTCACCTGCACAGCGTTGTAGCCGTCGGTCTCCTCGGTCTTGACCATCGTCACAATGTTGCCCTCCTCCAGAGCAATCACGGTGGCAGGCACGCAGAGGCCATCCTCGGTGAAGTAGGACATCATGCCGGCCTTGGTGCCGAACAGACCCACACCTGAAGCAGAAGAATGTGGATGCGTGCGATGCAGCGTGTGGGTGAGCAGGGATTGGCAGCATGCACACCCTTGCTGCATGGCCATGCATGGTGCCATGGCTGGGTGCTAGACCAGAAGCCGTCACGAACTGATGGCCCCCCAGACGCATTTCACGTAGCATCGAAAATGGTGCGTCATGACCGCTGACTGCGTCTGGGGTGGTGCTGGCGCTCGTCCGCTGATGGCCACAGGGGTGCAGGGCTGGATAATTATTGGGTATGTGGCTGAGACAACGCCAGCAGCAACAGGTTGTCCGCCGATGAACCCAGCTACTCCTCCTGACACCGCACGCGCTCAATTGGGAGGCTGGGTGCTGCATTGACAAGTCTATTGCTGCTCAGCCACCAGCCATAAACACTGCTCACCAGCGTTGAAGGCACGAGCCTGCACGTTCACCACGCGCGCGGAGGGGCGCACAGTGGCGACACGCCCGTTCAGGGCACCGGCCCTGAAGGCCTTCGCAGCAGTGAAGGCCATCTTATCTAACAACAACACCAGGAGGACGACTGCCTGGTCGTGCCTGCCCAAACTTCCATCTCTGTGGTGTGATCCCAAAACGCTTTGCGCATTAGCGCCTTACGCCTTAGCGTTGAGCTTCCTTCATCGTTGCTTCGTTGCTGCAGATCTACTGCAGAAAAATCGGCCCAACAGAGATGCCGCACCCAAGGCACCTGGCTTGGCCACCCCGCCCGTCGCCGGCTTTCTGAGACGGCGTTCGGCGATTAGATTAGATTAGATTAGATTAGATTAGAATAGAATAGAATAGAATAGAACGCGGTCCCAGCTGTCACAGCTGTCATTTTACTGTGAGAGGTACAGTGCACGTCTGCCTTTCCTCAGCCCCCTTGCAGACTCCGCAGCCTGTTCTTCCTTGGCCATCTGACGTCTGACAATAGCTGACAGACCGAGACCATGCATCTTAGAGGGGTACAGGTCGCCAGCCAGGCCTCTAGGCTGCAGCATACACCGCCAATGGGCATCACTGGCCTTGCCGTGGTGCCCTTCAGGAGGTGTGTGGTGCGGTCCAGGGCATGAGGATGGCTGTAGTGTGCATGTTGACGAGCAGCCCGAGGCAACCCTATCCTTTCATTGCTGCACAGGCCAATTGTATCGCCACTTGACGTGGTTGTGTGCGCTTCTGGGCCTGCATCAGGCCCTCAAAGCCCCAGAAGCAAGGTAACGAGAAGGCTGGCGCAAGCAAGCTTCCCTGACTTCCTTGAATGCATCAACACGAAGCATGCATTGCCGTATAGGTGGTGGCTGGTGTAGCGGCTGTGTTCACGGACACCACTACGGAGGGGATGGTGGAGGAGCCCCAGGCACATGAAGTGGCAGCATCTGATGTGGTCCGCAGGTGCGCTTGGTGCAGCTGCAACTCGCTCCCCGTACCCAGTGCAGTGCGTACCAGGAGCTGTAGCGAAAACACCCTCGGCTCATATTTATCGGCAGGATAGTCAGGGTGCGTCCTCAGATCTTTTCTCTCAACGAAGGCTGCGGCCTCGCAGCCGCAGCTGCAGCCAGTCCAGGGCATGTCCAGGGTCAAGGTCAACCTGGTTATGTTTTGGTGCGGTGCATGCAGGGTGCACACCATTGCATGGCTGACACCAACCTTGGTAACCCAGGCCAGCTGCCGCTGCAACCATAAAAACTCCCCACGTGTTCAGGCTGTCACAGCCATGCTGCATGCATGCCTGCACGAACTGGCCGCGTGCATGCACGCCACGCCATGCATGCCTCTGACGCAGCACGTGCTGCTGCTGCCCCGACCGCAGCTTCTTCCGTGCCCTCAATGCGCGTGACATCAGCGGCATTTTGAACCTTGTCTCCGACGACATCGTGCACCATGACCTGGCTCATGAGGCACCAACAAACAACCAGCTGGTGCGTGCCACCTATGACCTGCCGCTGGAGCCCCCTGCACCCGGGCATGCTGTCCAGTACTGCAAGCACCCCCACCACCAGCCATCTTCAGGCACATGACCAACATCGTTCACCCAACTGGCTGGGTTAGGGCGGGGCTGGGGCAGGACGGGGGCACTGCCGACTCATAGTTAGCTTGCCAGTTACCATGCAAAGGGGTGATGCAATTCATGGCCAATCGATGGCAGGCGGCAGGAGGGATGGACAATGCACGCATTGTGCCGGTATGGGAGCAGCAGCGAACGCCCCATCATCCTAACCATCCATGCGTCTGTTGTTTGAGTGGCATACCATGTGTGATTGGCTGCACAGGGCGTGGCGCGATTCTACTCGGACCTCATCACTTCACTGTCTCACAACATCGCATTCGTGGTGGAGGAGATGACAATGGGGGATCCACACAGGTGCGGTTTGCGGCAGTTTGCATCTGAAAATTGCATTGAACCTGGCAGGCATCGTGCGGGCGGGACTGCAGAGGGGTAGGGGCTTGCTCTCAAGCACACAGCAGGGCCATGGACTGCTGTTTGGCATCATGCGGCTCATTGGTGGCGCACAGCTGGCATCAGCGGATGGCTCAGCAGGACGGCTAAGAAAGGGGAGGGGGCGGGGGTGGTTATGGTTATGGTTACACAGGCTGAGGCGCAACGCACACTGGAACAGCAAACGCGGCTAAGGAAAACCGGTCTAGCCTGCAAAAAGGGGAAAGGAGGGGGTGGTGTGTGGGGGTGAGCAGCTCATGTGATGCTGCAGGTGTTGCATTCCAGTTCTCAGGGGCGTTGCATTTCGTCACGTTGTGTAGTGCCAGGCGTGGTGGCTGACGTCCGGGCTGTGTACCGCTGCATGCCGCAGGGTGGGTGTGACATGGCGCATGGAGGTGGAGGGTGCCGAGGTGCCGATGGGCAAGGGGCTGTCCTTCTACCGCATCAACCCACGCGGCCGCATCTGCTACGTGCGCCAGGTGTGTGGGCGGGGGCATCGGAGCGCACCCTCCTTTCCCCTTTTTGCAGGCTAGGCCGGTTTTCCTTGGCCGCGTTCGCTGTTCCAGTGTGCGTTGCGCCTCAGCCTGTGTAACCTTAACCTTAACCCTTCTCACAGGACGCTCTATTCTAGGGCTCTCGGTGCCAGGTCTTGCAAAGGCGCAGGATTTTGCAAAGTTTGAACCGTAGCCGCATCTTGTAGCCTGGGTGCTGTGTTTCAGGCTTGCACGTTGCAGGTCCCCTCAGTGCTACCACGTACCAGCTATTACCATCAACCCGCCTCTGCTGCAGCACAGCCACGTGCTGCTGGGCACGCAGCGGCTTGACCGGCTCGCATTTTACTGGCATGCCAGTGCATCAACAACCTTACCCAGGCACGCTGATGGATCCTTCAGCAGACCGCCTGGGCGCAGATTCACGGCATGCGTGCCCCTCTCTCATGACAAACGCCGTGCACGAAACCCTTGCTACTCTTCACTCCACCCTGTGTGCCGTGCAGTCCCCCGAGCACTTCATCAAATGCGCGGGCTTGGCCACCGGCGGGCTAGGCATGGCCTCCCCTCTCATCGGCACTCTGGGCCCTGCGGCTCTGCCTTCCTTCTGGTCCAACGTCGCGAACGCAGCAGGCGCTGCGCTGCAGACGGCGGCGCCTGCTGCAGGCGCATCGGCCGGGGACTTCTTTGCAGGCCTCGTTAGCATGGCCGCGACCTCGGCGGCAGCCGGCGGCATGCCGGGCGGCATTGGGCTGCCGTTCCTGGGAGGGGACATGGTGTCCCAGGCGATGAGTGGCATGGGCATGGGCATGGGCGGCAGTAGCGTGCCGGACATGGCAGCGACCCCGCGGCGCAGCCCGGGTGCAGCCGGTGCCCCCGCTGCACAACCCCGCTGCAGCCCTGGTGCATCTGCCGCCGCTACAGCCACCACAGCAGCAGCCACTGCTGTGGTTACACCCGAGGTGGTTGAGCCGACCAGCCGGCGCCCGCCTGGCGACACCGCTGCTGCCAACAACATCGTGTCGTACCGCGAAGGGTCCCCCGTCGTGCCTGCCAATAAGCAAGGCGTCGTGGCGTCCACCGGCGGCACGCCGGGCCTTTCTCAGGCCTCCGCCGATGAGGAGCTGCCCCCCGGGTCCGCTGCAGCTGCAGCTGCTGCTGCGTCGTCCCCCAGCGTGCCCATCCTGCTGTCCGACGTCACCCCCGAGCAGCTGGCGGGCGTGTGGGTCAAGGACGCGGCTGCCAGTGAGCTGGAGGCATATGAGCGTGCTCTAGACCTGTGGCAGATCTCAGGCATGCAAAAGGCAACGGCCCGGCTGATCGAGGGGCTGGAGCTGAGCGTGCAGGGCCCAAAGCTGTCCGTCCACTTCCTCACCATCATCCCTATGTTTAAAGTCACAGAGGCCTATGATCTCACAAAGCCCACCAAAGTGATGAGGCGTGACCTGCGGCCGGGGGATGCCCACTCAACCGCCGAGCGGTTGAGCACGGGCGTCAAGGTGGTGGCCACATGGAAGGCGCCGCTGGCCGGCGGTTTTGAGGAGCGGTACGAGCTGCGGTACGCCAGCGGCTCGACAGGGGATGTGGAGCTGGCAGTCACGTCGACGATCCGGGTGGGCGACAAGTCAGAGACGACAACACAGGTGCGGCGGCGGCCCCTGCGGCTGGTGCTGTATACATGCGAGCTCATGGGGCTTGAGAGATCTGTTCCATATGATGAAGGGTTCAAGGGAGGCGGCGTGCCTGCATCAGTATATCGGGTTCTGCACGGACTGAAGCACGGACTCAAGCACGGAACTGTAGGCTCTACGCGACTACAGTCTGCACTTTTGACTTGGGGTCCGTGCTTGAGGCTTGCACACATGCTGAGCTGCCACCAGTCCTGTCTGTACTGCATGTGTACTGCCTGTACCGCAGGTGTACCGCCGCCAGGCTGGCGTGGCCAGCAAGGAGGCGTTCATCCGGGCGAGCGAGGCGCGCAACGGCAAGGCCAATGACATCCTGCGCAAGCACGGCATGCCCGTGTGAGCCAGACAGCTGGCCAGCCGCTCAGCCAGCCAGCCAGTTAGCCAATTAGCCAGCTGGCCAGCTAGCCAGCCAGTGGCAATGCACAGGAGCCGGTGAACCACTGCACCTCTGGCCAAGGACTGAGAGAGGCCCTGATTGTGGGGGGCTGGCACCGTTTGGCTAATGTGCAGCTCGCGCTTGTGTGCCGCTGCAGGCCCTGCGTCTCGCACCGCAGGCGATGCCGCATGGCTAATTGCTTGGTGTGAACATGCGGCATGAAGCACGCGGCGTCACGGATGCCAGGGTCCGTCCCGCGCTCAGGTCTACTGTATTCCTGTGTCTCGCTCGATGCGCGGCCATGCTTTTCCACGTCCCTGGGGGTACTCCGAGGGGCGTCTGTTGTATGCTGGCGCGCCTGTGTGCCTCCTCCTCTGCTCGCACTCCTGCCCCCTGCTGCAGTGGCAACTGGGCGCGTCCCTTGCTGCGTGCTGGGCCCAGCAACCCTGCTCAGGGCTGGCTGGCTGTCCAGGCTATCTAATGTCATATGTGTGGGGCTGGCGGGTGCTCGGGCCTCGCAGGACAATGTTGGAAAGAGGAAATCGGACCCAGGATGATACCGTTGGTATGTTGCCGCATGGCCTGTAGTCCTTGGCACTTGAGCAGTAAATAGAAATGTGGCGAGCTAGGGTTAGCAGCTGAGCACCAGGACATGGCAGCTGATGTGTGGTGGGTTTGAACCCCTCCCCCATGTACCATTCATGGTTTGATGCAGTAGGGCTGATGTCAGGGCAGCGTGTAGGTGTTCAAAGGGCCATAGAGGGCACCAAGGCAGGCGCTCTCTCATGCGGCTGTGGATGTGATAAGGAACCTGACAGGGCGTTGTTCATTCTTCCGATGATCGTCATTCTTGCGGGCTGTCAGCAGTCCTACATTCATCCCCATGCACGCACACACCACCTGGTTTTCCAGGCAATAGTTGCCTGGTTGTGCGCATCCGTGCTGCTGTGCGGGCGTGCTGCGGTGCATCTATGCAGGAGAGGGGGTTTCCAGCGTTCTTGGGAGCTGCATGTGTGCCAGTGGGCAGGGGCCAGACCACCGCCCCTGACGGTTCCCACACACACACCACCCCTCCCCCCTCCGTGCCCAGTTTTGGCTGTATGGCTGCTGCAATTTGAGCGGCATGCCATGGCGAACCTGTGACTTTGTGATAAGATCAGCGGTACACAAGCTTGTGGTGGATGCCGGGTCACAAGGTGTGGGGTGTGGCTTTGTGTGACCCACAGATTCGGAGGGTTCCCGATCCTGTAACATTGATCCTGTATTATCAAAGGAAATGCAGATTCGCAGACAAGAGTGCCGCCTACGGTAATTCACAGCAGACTTGATTGCATTGATGCTCCTGGGTGTTTTCGCTTGTGTTTTGAAAACCCTACTTGAACATCCAGTGTGCTGGCGGCACACCAACCGGATGCACAGCCTCCATGCTATTGACTTCCTTCAAACCACAACAACAAAAATGAAACACACGGCTTGTGTCCTTTCAGCCGTCCACGCTACTGCTTGTCAGAAGGGACAGGCAGAAAGCAGGAGAAAAGTGTGAAGAGAGGCCATTGCAGGGGTGTTGTTGCCCTGCACCATCTACGAGCTTGAGTTATCACTCACAAGTGAACTTGTGAGTCACAACCCAGCACGCCTCGGATGCAAAAAGCACGCAGCAACCCAACCCTGATAGGTGCGGCTTCACAGTCAATGCAGCGGTGGGCCTCCAAACGCCATAAACACACACGACCACACCCCGCCTCACACACACGCACGTCTTGATTTACTCTGAAGCTTGACGTGTGCACCGCTGATGCAACCTGATGTATCACGGCCTTCGCACCCCCCACCGTTCCACCCCCTCCTGCCCCTTCAATTAGGTCCACCTTCACACCCCTTCCAGTTCAACTGCAACTGCGCAAGAAAGCCGGCCATGCCGTGGGCCCCAATCTATTGTGTTGATTAGGTCGGCAACAGTGCTACAGTGATGGCGGTGCAGTGCATCCTGTGCATCATGTATCAGTGATGACTGCAAGCAACCCGGCCACAAGAAGATCACAGGCTGAGGGGTGTGACTCTGCCTTGCGCGGACCTGCCACATTTCATCAACCACCGTCACAGCCGCCACCGTTGCCGTCACACATTGCTTGAGAAACCTGGCAGTCTGCGACACCTCACGGTGCACCCAGTTCATGCCTTCATGCCCCTTCGCACTTTGTCAAGGGGAGGCATGCCTGGTCAACCAAACGCCACACTCTTCTGCGTCGTCCCCATTCCCAAGTCCTTCCTGCCCTGTGCGTAATGACGCAGTTTTTCCTGTACAAGCGCCACCGATCCACCACCACCATCTGGCTGCATCAAGCCTGAAACAGGACTCATGCCTCCCCTACACCAGCCTCATCCACTGCTTGAACCTCATTTGCAACCCCCTCCGAGCTGCCCACGCCCTGCACTACCTCCAATTGTGCAGCCTGTGGCACTGACACCTCCTCCACCTCGCCCGCCAGCTGTGACAGCTGTGACACGTCCAGCGAGCCCACCGGCTGTGACACCTCCTCCAGGGCTGGCGGCTGTGACAGCCCATATGCCTCCACATCAAACGCCTCCACTACTGCCTCCAGTTCCCAAGCCTTGACCACAGTGCCCAGGGCCTCCATCACCCCCACCTCCTGCACATCTGACAGCTCGTCGAGGGGGCCTTCCTCCGTGGCCCGTTCGTCTCCCTCCATGGCCCATTCGTCTCCCTCGTCAACCGCCCATGCAGCTTCCCCCGGCACAGCCTGCTCTGCGTCCTGGGGCTGTAGCCAGTCCCCACCCAGGCCAGTGCCACTGGCCACGAACAGAGGGGCCTCCCCACCCTGCCCTCCCTCCTCCTGCATGTCCCCAGCAACCTCACCACCAGCACCCTGCTCCTCCTGAGCCCCCACAACCAGCTGGGGCTCCTGCTCCCCCTGGCCAGCTTGGTCTGGACCCACAGATTGGGACACAGAAGCACCTGCAGCCTCCATAGTGCCAGCCATGTCATCATCAGCTGTCACCACCTGCAGCGGGTCTGACATGGCTGTGGCTGGCAGCAGCTGCGCAGTTGCAGTGACTGCCTGTTGCTCCGCAGCTTCCACAGCCGCAGCCAGAGCCGCCTGAGACATCTCAGCCTCACCCTCCGCCATCTGACCCACCTCTTCCAAGCCTCGAGCAACCTGCTCCACCAGTGCATGCAGCACAGCCAACTGTTCCTCTGCTGCGGCTGCAGACAGCTGGGTCCCAGCTCCTCGCCCTGCCCCAACCCCACCCCCTGCTCCTGCCCCATTCTCCTGGCCCACCTGGAGGTCCACCAATGCCTCCTGCTGCTGCAGTACACTGGGCAGTACCGAAAAGGCCTGGGCGCTGCCATCAGCAAATACACCACGGCCCTCAGATGCTGCAGAGCCCGGAGCCAATGTCTGGCTCACAGCCTCATCGCCATCCTCCAGGTCGGCAGCAGGGGCCGGGGCGGGCCCTGCCGCTGATACCTGCTCACTGTGTGGCTTACGTTCAGGGGTCACAGGCACCACTGCCGGTGCGGGCTCGGTCTCTTCGGTGGCCCCTATGCCCACAGTTCCACCCCCGGTGATGGTTTGAATTGCCAGGGAGAGCAGTGCGAGGCCGAGCAGGGCTGCAGCAGCTGCCCTGGCAGCATTGATGATACCCTCGAAGAGCACGCTGCCCAGGCTGGCCCCTGTGTCGAGTGCTGACATGGCGGCCTGCTGCAGCTCTGGTGTCGCGTCTGAGGATGTGGGTGTGGATGCATCAGGGGGGGAGGTGGCTGATGGGGAGGTGAAGGAGGAGGAGGTGGAGGTGGAGGAGGAGGTGGTGGGCAATGAGGCCCTGAGACCCTGAGTCCCAGCTGCCTGCTGTGTGGGTGCAGCAGGCAGCACCCCAGGAGCAGGCGGCACAGGAGCAGGCGGTGCAGCCTGCTTGCTGCTGCTGTTGCCGCCCTTTAGGAAAGAGAAGAAGGAGCCTGGCACGGCAGCCGCCAGCTCTTTACCAAACAGCCCACCCTTCTTCCTGCACGATGCATGGGACATGCAGCTGGCATGTGATGCATTGTTCAGCGAGCACATGCAACGCCTCACACATGCTGCAACTCAAACGATCAGAGTGCAGTGTATAGCTCGAGCTATGCTGGAGCTACCCAAATAACAGCACATCGACGCAGTGCATGGGGCAGTACGTATGCAGTACAGGGCCAGTACGATGCGCTCTGGCAGTACAAGTAGGGCAGTACAGTCCGGCAGAACAGGGCGGCACCTGGGTTGCATGCGCTCCTCGACAGCCAGAGTCACACTGCTGCGGGGGTGAAGCTTTGCGTAGCCAGGGGGTGCGACAGAGGGATACCCATGCAGCGGCTGGGGGCTGCTTGCACGGAGCGCCCGCATGGACCCATTCTCAGCATCGCCTATTGACTCTGTGTAGTTGAGCATGTCCAGGGCAGCTGTCAGGGTGTCGACGATGTCCTCCACAGATGGTCTCCACATGTCAGGGGTCGCCAGCATCTCACTTGCGTACACCACACCTGTACTGCCTGTACTGCTACGATGGGTGTACTGCTCCGCGCCGTCAAACAGCCCAACGGCAATACGGGAGGAGGGGGAGGAGGGGGAGGGGGAGGAGCTGCTGCCTGCTGCCTCCTGTGCCCCCTTGTCCTGCCCCTGTCGCTGGGGTAGCTGAGCAGCAAGCGCCTCCGCATCAGCAGCTGCTGCGGCCTCAGCGGCTTTCACCGCCGCCTTTGCTTCTGCTGCAGCCTTTGCTTCCGCAGCTGCTTTGACTTCCGCTGCTGCTTTGGCCTCTGCAGCTGCCTTTGCCTCGGCCGCTGCCTTTGCCTCTGCCGCCGTCTTTGCTTCTGCCGCCGCCTTTGCTTGTGCTGCTGCCTTGGCTTTTGCCGCTGCTTTGGCCTCGGCCGCTGCCTTTGCTTCTGCCGCTGCCTTTGCCTCTGCTGCCGCCTTGGCCTCAGCAGCTTTTGCAGCAGCAGCTTCGGCCTCTAAGAATGCCGCAGCCTTGGCGCGCACTGCTGCGGCCGCCTTTGCCTGCTCCTCCTGCTCCCATTGCTGCTGCTTCAGCTCCTGTTGCTTGAGCTCCTGCTGCTTCCGGCCCTCTTCAGCCAGCTTGGCAGCTGTCTTCGCCTGCTGAGCATCTGCCCTGGCCTGCTCAGCAGCTACTAACTCTGCCGCTGCTGCCGCTGCTGTTCCAGCACCGGTGGCAGGGCCCTGGGAGCCCTGTGGGGCCTGCAGTTCCACTGCAGAAGACTTCGCCTTGTGCGCGTCTTGGGCAATGGCAGTTGGCTCAGAAGCGATGGGAGCAGCTGGCTTTGATGCACTCTTGCCGGGTGCCAGAGGCGCCTGCACGTCAGCTGCAGCTGGGGCAGAGGCAGGGGCTGCTGCCTCTGATGGCTTTGGGATGCTGGTGCGAGTTGAAGGGGGAGCTGTAGCAGGGGCCTGTGCTGGGGCGCTCGCCTTCACATCATCTCCTGCAGCTGCTGGGGTGTCCAGGGCTGCTGACTTTGCACGCTCGATGGCAGCACGCAGGTCCTGGACAGCCGCAGCCGCCTCCACCGCCAGCCGCACACGAGCCTCCCGTTGGGCGGGGGTGGCGTTGGGGGGCAGGGGTGCCTCTGCCTCCGCCAGCATCGCATCAACAGCATGGATACGTGCTGGGCTGATATCTATCTCTTGTGGAACTGGCGTGGCCTGGCTGCTGCTGGTGACAGCAGTTGTAGGGGCTACAGAAGCTGGAGGCTCTGAAGCACCAGGGGGCTCGTCCCTGGCCCTTGCAAGCGCAACGCTCTCTGGAAGCACCTGCTGCTGCGCCTGCTGCCCCTGCTGCCCACCCTGCTGCCCCTCGTGAGCTTTCGCCTGGGCTTTGGCCCGCGCCTCGGCTTCAGCCGCTGCCAGCGCAGCACTTGCTGCCTGCTCAGCCTCCTTGAGCTCAGCTGCGAGGGCGCGTGCAGCCTCCAGCGCCTCCGCCTCCGCCACCACACGTGCCCTCACCTCCGCCTCCTCCGCCTCCCTCGCCATGCGTGCAGCTGCCTCTGCAGCCAAAGCCTCAAACGTATCCTTGGCCTCCAGCTCTGCACGGTGCTCCCGCTCCAGGGCCTTTAACCTGGCAGCCTCCTCGGCCGCTGCTGCCGCTGCCGCTGCCCTTTCTGCGGCTGCAGCCGCCTCGAGCGCTGCACGCTCCGATGCTTCCCGCTCAACGGCTTCACGTACGCGCGCCTCCTCAGCCTCGGCCTGGGCAAGCGGGGATGTGTCAGGTTCGGTGGGACCGTGTGAGGATGTGAAGTGGGGATGTGTCAGGAGCGGGTGAGATGCGTGAGGTGTGTTGGGGATGTGTGAGGTGACTGCATGTGGAGGTGGCATGCACACCAACACTCCGTGGTGGCCAGAATCCTTATGATAATCCCATGATGGCCGGAACAAGGTGACGGATGTTGCATGTGGTGCACCAAAGCCCCACGGCCCTCCCCTCCTCAAACAAAACACCAGAGGCGCTGCCCCCCTCACCTGCTGCCTGGCCTCCAGCTCCAGCTGCCGCCTCGCCTCCGCCTCCACCTCGGCGGCGCGGCGGGCAGCATCGGCGCGTGCCTGCTCCCGCAGCGCTGTGGACACAGGCACACACAACTCGCATTCAGGCACTGCGATGTTCCTGTAGGATTGCTACACCACCAAGTTGTAGAGGGTCAGATGCGCAGGCACGTAGCAATCAGCAACTGTGGAAAGCTCAGCCGTCAGCGCCCCCCCTTCCCCCTCCCCCCCATCCCCATGCTCTGACACCGTTTTGCCACTGCAGACACAGCCCAGACCCCCAGGCCAGGTCAGCACCTTCGCACATCCAGCAACATTCATAACTTCCGGGCCCCCCACCTTCCGCCCTCGCCTCCAGCTCCCTCTGTGCCGCTGCCCGTGCAGCCGCCTGCGCCTCAGCCCGCTCCTGCACCTCCCGCACCGCGCGCGCACGCGCCGCCGCTTCCGCCACCGCAATGGCCGCCGCCGCGGCCGCCTCCTCCGCCGCCAACTTCGCCTCAGCTTCCTGTGCTGCCCTGGCCGCCGCCTGCGCGATCGCGTTCACTGCTGCTGGGTCCCCAGCAAACTCTGGGTCGAGGTCGAGGCCCAACCCCAGGGGGGAAAGGTCAGGCGACTGCGAGCGCCGCCGTGCAGCACGGCCACGTGCCGCCGCCGCGGCTGCTTCCAGCCGTGCGCGAGGTCCCTCATCCACCTTACTCCACGCGATCGCCTGCTGCGGCGGCGCCTCGACAGCCGGGCCGTCAGCAGCGGCACCATTGGCAGCTACAGCAGCAGACGGCACCCCGGGGGCCCTGGCTGCTGTGCTGCTGATGCCGTTGCTGCCGTTGGGACCAGGGGACCGTGAAGAGGGGCCACGTGGGGCAGGTGAGGGGGAGTGGCTTACTGCCCAGCCGTCCCAGGGTCCCTGGGGCCCTGGGGACGAACGTGCGGCGTCCCGGTCTGCAGTACCCATTGCGTCGTGTGTCAGCGAGCCGTCCCCCCAGTCCCCCTCCTCCCCACTGGACGATGACCCCTCCCCCAGCTGCTGCTGCTGCTGCTCCATGAAGGCTGCTGCTGCAGCAGTCGCCACATCCACAACCTCCACCCCAGCAGCAGTAGCAGTAACCGAATCGGCAGCAGGAGGCGGGTGGGGTGCGAACTCCATGGCCATGTTTGCCAGGCCCCACTTGCAGCCCACCACCAGGTCACCTGGGGTCCCTGGCACCTGCAGTGTTGCAGCCAGCGCAAACACAGAAGTGCCAGATTGTGTGGTCAGGGCTCAGGGTTGAGCCTCTTGGACATGCGCTGGATTTGCCACAGCATCCAGCTAAAATGATGTACAGCGCGTACAGGCGGCAGCCCTCCAGCGCCCCACATGGCCCCCATCCTGATCCCTGTAACATCCAAAAGCTCTGGAAGCTCTTGTACTGGGGTAGACCGTACCTGCAACGCCCGGTTGGGTCCCTCTTCCCATTTGACGGCCCCTGTGGCAAGTGTGACCACCACAGCCTTGAACTCCACCACCCCACCAGGGGGCAGGGCAACCTCAGCACTCCAAACATGGCCCTGCCCCCAGGCCATGTCAGGGGCGGCGGCTGCATTCCATGAGCCCAGCTCTGGTGCACTTCCAACGAGCTGTATGGGGACAGAGCAGCAGGCAGGGAGAGGAGAGGAGTCAGGGCGAGGAGGCAGAGGCAGGGGAGGAGGCAGCAAGTGTGAGCTGTAAAGGTGGCAGGTTGCTTGGATAAGGGCATCACTGTTGCGGACAACAGGCACCCTGTGCATGGGTGTGCAGTGGGGCATGTGCACGCAGCATGGGCACATGCAAGCTTCCATGCGGCGCATGCTCACTACAAAGCACACGTTTCCCACGTGGGGGGAGTCCAGACCCAGGAAGTCATGATGCTCTGCACATCCTGCTTTAAGGCCACTGAGCAGCTGTACGTACCCGCACGACCTGGCCGAATGCCACCTGGACAGGCAGCTCCACACGCACACTGCACGTGTTGCCTGAGGTCTGCTTGTACGCGCCCTGTAGCCACAGGAGGTGGCAGTATGCACATTATGATGCAGGCGTGCCATTACAGCAGCCATTGGCAGCAGAGGGCTACCGAGCTTCAGGCGCGCAGGGGCAGGAGGTAGGGCCCACATGCGCGCAGCATGCTCTGCAGACAATAGGGTTTGCGCACCTGTTGCGGTGCCGCGGGCGACGACGTCTGGACTGCAGCCCGCAATGTGCCTGTAATGCGCCCTGAGGTGCATGAGCGAGCGATCCAGCCTGCACAAAGGACAGCCATTTCCTACAATCAGGCGCGATGTGCTTTTTACACACCACGGTGCAAGCATGGCGCTCTCTTTACCGGAATTGGGCCGGAAATTTTTGGGCAGCCCCAAACCGCGCCTCGAGCAACTCAAACCGGCTTTGAGCTCGCCAGAGGTAGGCATGCAAAGGCTGCTTGCTGCCTTGCCGTTGAGCGCCTTCATCCCTGCCGTGAGCTCAGACAATCCAAAAATCGGGTGGTGCTCTTACTGAACCATGATCAGTCACCACCACATCCCACATGCAAGCAGCAACCAGAAAGCGCCTTCCGGAACCCGCCTCCACCATCTCGCGCGCCAAAGGACATCGCACTCTTTGTACACTCCTGTTGTGCTCTGTACTTGCGACGGTGCGAAGGGAGACATGCTGCTGCTGCTGCTGCTGCTGCTGCTGCTGAGGACCAGAGGTGGTCCTGAGAGCATGCTGGCCCTGCTCACCCTTGCAGGCAGCACTCGAGACATACATACTACGGCGGCTGTTACATAGTGGGTTAGGCCAGGTGGCGGCTTGCTGTAGCACAGTGCGCTCGCGCATGCACGCACCGTACATCGTGCACACAACACGCATTACATCAGGGGGCGCATCATCGGCCGGATGCCCGCCGGCAAACAAATGTACAGGTGGCCAACAACGATGGGTACTTCAGTCGTCCACAGTCCAGTACCTGCCACCTGCCTGGCACGTGGCAGCAGCCACTTGCGTGTATCACACCAGGGGCCCATCCCACAGCCTGAAGCAGCAGGGCTCACCCAACAAGGACCACACGTTACACAGGAGACGCAGTGCTTGCTGTAGACCCAAGCACATGACACAGCCCAGCACACAAGCAGCCCTCCTACTGGGTCATTGTCAGTCCACTGCATTCATCCCAAATACACAGGATGAAGAGTCCAAGCAGCTCAAAACATACACATTTGTCACACTCCAAGATGACGTTGTTTTACTATCACTCCCAGTGAGAACACCTGAATCGTACCACAGCACACGGATAGTGCAGCCGTGTATTGGTGACGTGTGCTGCATTGCTCACAGCATGACCCCTGAGCAGCAAATGCGTTTGCAGGGCCTGGCTTGTTTCCAGGATGTTTCCAAAGATGTGTTCTTGGATGCACGCCTGTGGTGCATCAAAATGCAGCTTGCACAGCGCCAGGGCAGCACGTACAGTGTCCCAGCCAGCACATCCATACGAGATATGACGCAGCTACCAGCTGTTTGCTGCGGCACACACACATCCAGCACGTGTGCTTGGCATGCCTGGCATGGAAGGCTTTGGAGCCGGCCACCCCTCATTGGTCCTCACAGCACATACACCACACAGGCAGCGCCCTGCTGCTGCTGGGTGCCCGCCACACTGCACACGTCTTTGTAATGGGAGGCAAAAGAATCAATGCAGCGCATGCTCTGGACGCCCAACCACAGCGAGCCCCAAGCCACATGCGTGATGTGGCAGTTTAGCTGACTGCAAGTGGGCGGTCCAAAAGCAGCAAGAGGAAGCTGATAGCATTGGCAGGGCTGGGGAAAGGCAGAAGGGCAATGGGGTTGCGCAGGCAGGTGATTACTGACAAGTAGCCGGCACCTCACATGCACCTATCTTGCGCGGTGCCGACACGTTCCATCAGAATGTGAGTTCTTTTGTGGAAAGGCACTCATCACCTTGCAAACGGGTTTGACACCTAGCGCCAACATGAGACCCAGTGCGCCGATCCATGCCAGAATGCCGCCAGAAACACAAACGTGAACAAACGAGCTTGCCCCCAGAAAAACAAACGTGAAGGGGCCTGCCCACCATAGCCAGGGTTCCTGAACTAGATGTACTGCCTGTGAACATGGGGCAGTACATGTGTACAACAGGACGGAGGCAGGATGGAGGCATGCAGATCAGGCCCCACACTCACATGCCAGTGCACCCAAAGCCGCCTGCAGCGGCCCATCCATCATTCCATAGGGCACATATCAAAGGTCACAGGCCAAGCAAAATGGAACCAAGAGGCCCATCGCTAGTGCTGACGCTCCTCTCCACCTGCCACTCCCAACCATAGAAAATACCGCCTGGCTCAGCGCTACAGGGCATGCATGATGCCATGCTCGTTGTGTGGCTTCTCTCTTCCCGCCAACCCTGCAATGCACCTCCCATGTGGACCACACCAAACCAGTTTGCTGCCATTCATTACCGCATGTCCAATGAGTGAGTGCAACGACTGACTGCAGGAGCAGCAGTGCTGGCAACCCATGCATGGTGCAGCGTTCCACAGGCTGAACATGCCCAGCCCCGTTGTCTGCACACATCATAGCTGGCCATTGCAACACACCATAGCCAAGTATTCATCCAGAAGGTTTCAGGGAAGGTCTCATCTCCTGTGCTTTGCTTCCCAACTCATCATGCCAGCCAAGCCACCCACATGCGCATGCTGCTGTGCGACCCATTCAACGACATGCGGCGCAACTGTGTCCAGGCGCAACAGCTGCCCAGTGTGCCAGGCATAGCCAGCTAACCCACAACGCCCACACCAATGGTCTCCCCCGAGCTGCAACGCGCCTTCACGGCATACATTACCACATCTTTGCATGGCACTGCATTGTACTCTGCATTGGGCACTTGCAGAGGTCCCTCCACAGCCTTGTCTCACCAACCCACAGCGTCAAAGGAGGGATGACCTGTGGTCACCCTTGCATGGCTGGCGCCACAATCAACCTGCCCCGACCAAGCCCTCCCTGCACAACATCCCCATGCAAGGCAGTGTCAGTCAGCACGCCCTGACCCAGCCCCACATGCGCACCACCTCACAGCCCAGCGGGTACACATGCTCAGATGCTCAGTTGCGCGTGCGCAGCACTGAGAGGGTGCTGCTCGCCTGAGATGTGGTGGTTGGGGCTGGTGCCTCAGCCACCCGTGGCTGCGGGGAGCCCACAGGGGTGGAGGGGATGGAGGATTCCAGCTGCTCGATGGACGCTTCCAGGGCGCCCTCCAGCCCAGAGAGGGCAGAGCCGACGAGTGCAGAGGAGGCCTGCAGTACAGAAGGGCATGCCGAGCAGTAAGGTGATGGGAGGGACGAGGGGAGCAGATGAGGGGAGCCAAGGTCCAGCCCACCAAATTAATCAAGCAGCTAAACAAGCTGTGGGCCCATGTGTATGGAAAATGTGCACGCGGGCTCTACAGGGCAGAGCTGCCTCAAAGCAGGGATGGCACGCACGGCGCGCGGTGCAGGCAGTACATCGCAATCAGTACTGCCCCACCTGTACCTCCTGGACCGACTCCTTCACAATGGACGAGAGCTGGGGACCTAGGAGTGCTGCACCCTGGGGCGACTGCGACATATAGCCCAGCCCAAGCAGCCCAGCCGCCGCCAGCACCACCAGCGCGACCGCCATGCCAGCTGCGCTGGTCTCCTCTGTCGCGCCTGCAGACGCCGCTGCGTCAGGTGCCTCAACGGTGGTCTCTGCTGCAGCCGGCGCGGCCGCGGCCACGTGTGTGGTGCCGTTGCTGCTGGGCGCGGCCTGGCCCGCAGTGTGCGCAGCTGTTGCCAGCTCTTCCGCAGGGGCCATGGTGGAGGCCGGGGAGGGGGAGGGTGAGCGGGCGGGGCTGGCCGCATGAGGCGAGGAGGAGCCCGCATGTGCGAGTGCACCTACTTCCACCTCTAGGGTGGGGCTACCTCCACGGCCACCCCGCTCCTCATTCAGCAGCATCATAGCTGGGGCATCCTCACTTGCAGCAGTGGTGCCGGCGGCAGCAGCCACCGCGCCGACAGGCGCGCGCGAAGGCGTGGGCGCGGGCGCACGGCGGGGTGGCGCACCGGGGACGCTGCCACCGTCCGTGCCCTTGCTCTGCTTGCCACCATCCGCGCCCTTGGCCTTCAGCTCAGTATCAGAGGGAGCAAATGCATACAGCTTGGAAGCCTCCTCTTGCTCGTTGCGGTCCTCCTCATCATAAGACACCCTAGCAGGGATGGGCGTGCGCGCACGGGGCGCAGCAGCCTTGGCTGCCGCGGCTTCCGCTGCCGCCAGCGCGGCCGCCTTGGCGCGAGCCTCCTCCTCTGATGCCTTCAGCAGCTGCTTCAGAGCAACCTGCACCGCCGCAGCCGCCGCGGCGGCGTCTGCCAGCTGCTTCTGCTCCTCGCTCGCCTCCACGCGCGCACACGCGATGGCAGCCACACGCGCGATTGACTCGGCCTCCTCCAGTCGCCTGCTTAACAGCCCCGTGGTTGGGTGGGTTCAAATACGTGTTTTTGAAGTAGTTTGGGGTAGTTTGGGCTCCTTGTTGACACATGTTTTGCGGGTGCTTCAAGCCGCTGATTGATGGCGTGTCCAGATGAGCATGCCGCGTACTTGGCAGCACAAGTTAGTGTCTGACACTCCCCCGGGCTGCTGGTGGAAAACGGTTGCAGTGTTCATCACACGCTCACTAGCCTAGCCCTGCAACCATGTCACAACTGCACCACACCCATGCAATGGCATCAGCACAGGCCCAGCCCAGTACATCACAGGGCGCACCTTTGCACGGACAGGATCTGGCGCACAGTGACCGAATCCGGACTCGTGTCCGACAGCGCGGCCGCCTGCTGCAGTGCCTGCTGCGTGGCATTCTTCAAAGCCACCATCGCCTCATCTGCCACAGCCTCTGCTCTGTCCCGAGCAGCTTGCTCAGCGCGCGCCTTTGCAGCCGCCTGTGAGACAGGGACCAGCTGCTCACGGTCCACAGACTCTGAGGCAGCTGCAGCGGACGCAGCCATGGCCTTGTCAGCAGCGTGCTGTGCTGCCTTTGCCCGCTCAGCCTCCTCGGCCGCTGCCGCTGTAGCCTGCTCTGCAGCCGCCTCAGCCCGCGCCGCCTCCTCCTGTGCCTGCGCCTTGGCAGCAGCCGCAGCTGCCGCCTCTTCCTCCTTCTTCTTAGCAGCAGCTGCAGCCTCTTCCTCCTGCTTCTTAGCAGCAGCTGCCCGCACTGCCTCAGCCTCCCGCTCGGCGGCCTGCGCTTTGGCAGCCGCTGCCGCAGCCGCCTCCTGTTGCTGCTTCCTGGCGGCTGCCACACGCTCCTGCTCCTGCTTGGCAGCTGCATCCTTGGCGTCTTGGTCAGCCTTCAGCTGTGCAGCCAGAGCACGGGCCTTCTGCTCCTCGTCTTTCTTAGCCTGCGCAGCTGCGGCAGCTTTCTCCTCCCCTTCTTTCTTTGCCTGGGCAGCAGCAGCCCTCTCCTCCTCCTCTTTCTTAGCCTGCACAGCTGCAGCCTTTGCCTCTTCCTCTTTCTTTGCCTGGGCAGCAGCGGCAGCCTTAGCCTCCTCCTCTTTCTTTGCCTGGGCAGCAGCGGCAGCGTTAGCTTCTTCCTCTTTCTTTGCCTGAGCAGCAGCGGCAGCTTTCTCCTCCTCCTCTTTCTTTGCCTGAGCAGCAGCGGCAGCTTTCTCCTCCTCCTCTTTCTTTGCCTGGGCAGCAGCGGCAGCCTTCTCCTCCTCCTCTTTCTTTGCCTGGGCAGCAGCGGCAGCCTTAGCCTCTTCCTCTTTCTCAGCCTGAGCAGCAGCTGCAGCCTTTGCCTCCTCCTCGTCCTTCTTAGCCTGGGCAGCTGCAGCCACCTTTGCCTCCTCCTCTTTCTTGGCCTGTGCGGCACTGCTGCGCGCCCGCTCAGCCTCTTCCTCCCGTGCCCTGGCAGCAGCACGCGCACGCTCTGCTTCCTCCTGCTGCTTCGCCAGCGCACGCGCCTTCTCCTCCTCCTCCCTCTTCTTCGCCTCAGCTGCTGCCTTGGCCTTGGCCTCCTCCTCAGCCTTGCCCCGTGCATCCGCCTCGGCCTTTGCCTTGGCCTCAGCTTCAGCACGCTCGGCGGCCGCCTTCTCTGCTGCAACCTTTGCTGCCTCTCCCTCTGCCTGCAGACGCACAATGGTCTCCTCACGATCTTTGCGCGTCGCCTCCGCCTCGTCCGCCTGGGCATCATATGGCAGCGAGGCAGCGAGCGGCATCAGCAGCAATAAGAACAGCCCAGTCATGTACAGGGCAGCAAGCGGCAGCAGCACAGCAGGGTTGTGTGCGGAGCAGCCGGCAGCTGCGGCGGCGGCGGCAGCAGCGGCGGCAGCGGCAGCAGCAGCAGCGGCAGCAGCGGCAGCAGCAGCGGCAGCAGCAGCAGCAGCGGCAGCAGGCAGGCCAAACAACAGCCACTAAGTGGTCCCACGCGTGTTTTATAAGTCCTTACCTTGGCCTTGGCCGCCGCCGCGTCGGACTCAGCCTTGGCAATGGCCCCCTCTAGCTTGGGGTCTGCCTTAGCACGCAGCTCCACAGCCACCTTGATCTTAGCAGCCTCCTCGGCAAGGAATCTGCATGCACCAGATGCAGCCGAGCGTATGCAGCAGTTTTCACACATCTTTTCCCTGATCGATTCCGTGCAACGTGATTAATCCCACCCAGCGGTGTGGAAGCGTCATAAGATGAGAGGCAGGTGCAATGCTGCTCAAAGTTTGCGCACAGGGCTGCATGTAACCAGCAGGCCCCCATGGTGGCATGACGGCCACGCTGCAACAGCGCCCTTGCACTTGGTGCTTGTACGGCTGACGCCTGAGCTGTGATGCATAGTGCGCCTGCAGCTGACATTGGCGCTGATACGATGAACTTGATGAAACTGACCAGCTGCAGTGCACGCACCGCGTCACGTCCGCCTTTGCCTTATCCGCCTCCTGACGCGCTTTGACCTCCGCCGCTGCGCGCGCCTTGGCCTCCTGCTCAGCCTGCGGGGTGTGCACCAGCATTGCAGGGACGTGAGTCATGTTGTTGGGTTGTTGGGTGCCTCGCAGCGGGAGGGGCTCGTCCACGGCCCGCACAAAATGTGGTGGTGGCTGCGTGCAACTGCTGCTGTGCTAGACCCACAGGTGCATGAGTCACTGCGCCTGCAAGCGCTAGCAAGCACCCCCACGCGCGCAGCTAGCAAGCAATACGTCTTGGGTATACATGCGCCTGCAGCAGCCCGAGTACATACACATCCCAAACGATGTGTCGATGTCACCCTGTCCTCACCTTTTTGCGAGCCTCCTCCTCCGCCCGCTTGCGTGCAGCCGCCTCCTCGCGCGCGAGCGCCTCGGCCTGCGCCCGCTGCATCGCCGCCATCACCGCACGGGCATTAGCTTCTGCAGCTGCCCTCAGCTCCACCTCGCGGCGAGCACGTGCTTCCGCCTCCTCCTTGGCGCGCTGAGCCTGCAGGGCTGCCATCTCAGCAGCTAGCTTGGCCTCTTGCTCGGCCTTGCGCCTCGCCATCTCGCCCTGGTGTGTTGGTTTGTGGTGGACAGGCAAACAAGTGACGGGATCAGAGTGTTGGGGTGGGGGGTGCAGGGGTTAGGCCTCAAGTTGCTGGAGGGTGTTTCAGGAACCCTATAGCTGCCAATACTATCAGGGTTTGAGGGTTTCAAATGCTTCCAAGGCTGGAAGAGACCCAGACGACAGCGTACAGGATGGCGGCAGCGTCGGCCGTGGGCAACAGCAGCACGCCCCTCCTTCTGAATCACCTGTCAGCCCCCGTGGTTGTATCAAACGCAGACGGGGCGGGGTGCTAGCCCACAACAGGAGGTACCCAGCCCAGACCACCTGAACACTACATCCCCCACCTGATTCCCCACCTTGCTACAGTAACCATGCATCTCCAGCATCTGCCATGCCATCCTCCCAAGGTCCGCTAGCCTGCTTGGGGGCAAATCAGTGCCTGGCGCCACCCTTTGCGGGTGTAAGCGTGGCACGAAGCCGGACCCATCAAACCCATCATGGCATGTTGCGTGTGCACAACCGTGACAGGGGTCTCACCTCTTGCTCCGCACGCTTGCGAGCTGCCTCAGCCTCGGCTTGGGCCCTGGCCGCCTTGGCCGCCTCACGCTCCCGTGCCTGGAGGCAGCCAAGTAGATCAGCAGCTTAGATCAGCAGCTCAGGTCAGCAGCCATGCAGATCGATCAACTGAGGTCCCAGGCAAGTGAGGTGTGCCCATGCTTGCATGCAAGGGTTTCAAACAACAGGGGCCTTAATCTGCTTGCTTGCCCCAGCCTAAGTCCCCTACCTCCTCTGCCCTGGACCAGCTGACTATGTGCCTCCCACGGCCCTCTCAGCCCAGCTTCAAACAAAACGGCATGCCCTGGCCACCCGCCCCACCTCTGCCTCCAGCGCGGCCTTTTTGGCCGCCAGGGCCTCGAGCTCGCGCTTCAGTGCTGCACGCTCTGCCGCGGCGATGGCTGCCGCGCCAGACAGCGCGGCCTCCTTGGGCGACGCCGTGGTCACGGGTGCTGCGGCCGCGGCGGCCGGCACCGTCTGCACCGGCGCGGTAGGCGCCGGGGGGGCAGCAGTGGGCGCTGGGGGCGCTGGGGGTGTTGGTAGCGCTGGCGCCGGGGTGGTGACAGGTGCAGGTGCAGGAGCTGCGGCCACAGATGGCGGCGGGGCGGCTGCTTGGGCGGGGGCCGGTGCCTTGGCGGCCTCCACCCCTGCCCTTGCTGCTTCCTTCGCAGCCACAGCTGCTGCGGCTGCGGCAGCAGCAGCCAGACCAGCCGCCGGCTGCACCACAGCGGCAGCTGCAGAAAGCTTGACGGCTGATGCATCAGAGACCTGGGCCTCCTCAGCCCCCTCCTCATCCACATACTCATCCTCCATATCCTCCTCGTACTCGTCGTCTTCAGTCTCTTCCAGCACTGGCAGTCCATTCACAAAGCGGATGACTGGCGGGGGGCGTGGAGGTGCAGCAGGCGCAGCAGGGGCCGCCACAGCAGGGGGGGCTGCAACTGTAGGGGCCGCCGCCCCCGCCGCTGCAGCAGCCGCCCCTGCCTCAGCCACCACCGGCACTGGCACGGCCGGTGCTGCAGGCGCAGCTGCCTCGACGCCGTTCGCAGCAGCTGCCACACCATCTGCCGTGGCCGCCACCTCGGCAACGACTGGCACTGGTACCGCTGCCGCCTCCTGTACAGTCTCCTGTACAGCCTGTACAGCCTCCTCCCCCTCCTGCGTCACCTCATCCTCCTCCAACCCCAAGGCAGCAAGTGTCCCCTCCTCTCCCTCATCTGGGAAGAAGGAGGACTCCATGCCAGACTGAGCCCATGCGCATGAGACTGTCATGGCACCTGGGATGTCTGGCACTTGAAGCAGGTGGTTGGCACCCTCCTCCCAGCGCACTGCCCGGGTGGTCTGGTTGACCACCACCGCCTGAAAACATTGGAACAGGCATGACTTGAGTGCCGGTTCTGTGGACGGTGTGCTCTTCCTCTTGGGTGATGGTTTGATGGCTACATGCGGCATGCAAGTTGTGCAGTGCACAAAGCATGTGCGACGAACCGACCACGGCCTGTGCAGCACTGGCCGTGGTTGGACAGCTGGGCGCACGCTGCATGTCTCACAACATGGTCCTTTCTGTGTTCTCAGTACAGTTCACAACACAACACACATGACTGATGAGCATGTCGGATGCTTATTGGGTCCCTGGGATGCTCTCTGATTGGTGCCGGTGTGGTTGCACAAGTCAGGTGGGGCCGCATGTGCTGTTCCTGGTCAAAAGATCGAGTTGGACGAGGCGATGTGGGGCCTGGAAAAGTAGATCTGAACAGTGGAGAAATGGATTTGGAATCCAAGGTGGGGTCGCACCTTGAACTCCACTGGCCCTGGCACCATGTCCAGCTCAGCACTCCACACATGGCCCTCCCCCCATTTCATCTCCAGGGCGGCATTCACGTCCCATGAGCCTAGCTCTGGTGCACTGCCCACAAGCTGCATGGGACATGGGACGTATGGGCAGGGAGGTGGGTTTGCATGTGCCACGTGGGAGGTCACACAGCTGCAGGGGGCAGGGATAGGGGGCAGGTTGGGCAGGTGCAGCCAAGGAGGCATGCAGGCAAGGAGGCATGCAGGCATGGAGGCATGCAGGCGCAGCATGGGGCATAACCGGGGCGTTGTGCTGCAGCAGCTGTTGTGGTGTGGTATGAGCAGTCACATGAGGCCATGTCAATGTGCGCATCCGCGCATCAATGCAGCCCACCAGCTATGGTGATGCCATGGGGGATACCGGCATACAGTAGCAAAGCAGCTGCGCTGGATGTAGGGGCGGCAAGAGTGCAGCTTGCCCTGTGCCCAGATAGCTGCAATCGAGGCGGCACGCAAGATGGCTCCGTCTGGGCTCCAGCTGTACATCATCTACAGGTTTGCGTACCTTGACGACCTGGCCAAATGCCACCTGATAAGGCAGGGACACCTTGACACGGACGACACTCTCATTCAGGGGCTGCGCATCGTTGGGAGCGGCAGTGCACACATAGTCAGCATTCAGACAAGTGGCAGCAGGAGTGCAAACACCAGCAATGCAGGCTGTTCCCTGAGGCAGTATTACTCCTGTGCATCAAAGCCAGGGAGCGCATCGGGCGCGCATGCTGCATGCACGCACACTTGCATGGCACGATGGTGCAGCATGCGAACCAGCACAGCATGGCAACTTTTTTTTGCATAAAAACCTCCGGAGCAGCCCCACCGGAAGCAGACCGGACTCGTCTGTATCCTCATGCACCGCTTTGCAGCTCGTAACGCTGCGACGCAACACGGGTACTTGCGCAGCTGCGAACTTGAACCCTGCGCATCGGCATTGCAGGGATTGCCAATTGAGCACCGTTTACGTGTAATGTTGAGGTTTTCCGCCCAATCGCGGCGTGCACATGTTGCGAATGAAGAATTCTTACCAGCATGTTTTGATGTGCAGGTCGCAGGAGCGCGTGGCCTAGCAGCTGATGCAAGGGTTGGTGTGCTAAGCACACCGCCTCGCCTCAAGCCTGACTTTGCGACTTCTGCTCCTTTCAGCTGCAGACTCATGGTGGGGTACAGCGACCCAGCTCCCAAACAAGGGCAACTGAAAATGGCGAGCGCGCCGATTCCCTACTACTCAATTGACAAAGGAGGGACCCAATTTTTGTGTTGGAGGAAGTGATGTGGCACCCCTGCAGGCAATCACATATACATATGATCTCATCAATTGATTCAACTGGGCCCTACCCGCACGGGTTGTGCCCAAGGTGTACTCGTGGCTGGAGACGCACGCTGGAGAATCAGCCCCCAAGGCAAGGATTTGACCTTTGCAGCCGCGCACAATGATTACATTACATTGCCCACGATGAAGATCTTCAGGTCCAGCTGGCACTGTACTGCCCTACACATGCAAGGTGAGGGCAGAACAGCCGCCAAAGCGCATGCACCAACACAACTCGTTGCAAACAACTCCTCATTGAAACGACTAGGCATGATAGTGCAGATGTTCTGGGGCAACTCGGGCCAACGCCAACCCTTCAACCAATGTGGAGGCCCACACCAATTCAACTCACTCGCTCGGCATCCCCCCTCCCATCCTGCTGCATTCCTCCACAATCCCTATGCCCGTACAAATGTCCGTGTGCACGGCCTCAACATACTCTCCATTTGCTCCTTCAGCCATGCCTTTATTCAATCACCTCTGGCGTGTCAGCTCCTGCTGCCGCAGGCCCATTCCCTCGATCATACCCAGGCCCTGCTGCCCACCATACAGCTGTGGGGATGCTGTATGGGGCGGCCCAGCCACAGAAGGGCTCATAGTCTTGCTGCCCTCTGTGCTAACGGCGTCCTGGTGCTGCTGCTGCACACGCTGGATGCGAGCCAGCGCGTGACGCAGCGTCACGGCAGCAGCTGCTGCCTTTTCCAGCGCCTCGTGCTCGCCTGGGCTCACATAGGCACAGGTGCAGCGCAGCATGTGCTGAGTTAGTAAATCATTGCTTTCCTACAGGCTGCAGCACTGCACATCCTGGGGAGCCACGAGGCAGTCAGGTTGGTCAAGTAGACCACTGAGATTGCCATGTGATTTGTAGTGACACAGCAACTGCAACAACAGGAGCAACTCCAGGCACATGTAACACACACTGTCCCGAGCCTCACCTGTCAGCTGTACACTGGCACAAGCCATGGAAGCCAGCTTGGCCAGGCTCCATGCATCCTGCAGCTTCCGCTCAACTGCTCCCAGGCCTGCCAGTTTTGCTGCTGCTGCTGCCTCCTGGACCCCAGCTGCTTGTGTGCCTGTTGCTGACCGTGCCGGGAAGGCTGCGGGCGTGGGCGAAGGCGCGCGCATGGGCGTGGGGGCTGGGGCGCGTGTTGGCAAAGGGACGGCACGCAACTGGGCAGTGCGTGCTCCCGAGGGTGCAGACGAGGCGGGAACAGGCAGGGATGATGCATGATCGGACCCAGGGCGAGGGGAATCCCAAGGCGATGGAGGGAGTGGAGCGGGGGCGCGCACGGTGAGAGTCACTGGGGCGTCCTCTGCTGCAGCTGCGGCTGCGGCTGCTGCAGCACTGGAGGGGATGACTGGGGGCGGGGTCAGGGCACGCGACGGGCGGGGTGGGGCGTTGGGCGCACTGCCGTCCGCCTGCTGTGTAACAGCAGCAGCAGTTGCCTTGCTGCTGCGCGCACCATCTACGGCTGCGTCAGACGCAGTGTGGAGCCCTTTGGTGCTAGCCTCTTCAGTGTCCTCGGCCATGCTGCTTCCCTCCCCTGGTGTGACCGCAGCAGATAACGCACGCGCCAGCACCAGTGCATGCTGCATGGCCGATCGCAGCTCTGAGGTGGCACTGCCTGCCAGCTCCTGCACTGCACGCTGGACCCGCTGGTCCGTCGGTCCCAGGCCAGGCGTTGCAGCCTTACCACCAGCTGAAGCACTGGGCGACGGCGCATCCTGAGTGTCCGTCCCCTTCCTGTGCACCTCAGCTGCAACTTCTGCATGGCTGGCAGCCGGCTGCTGAGCTTGCTGCGCCTTGGCAGCAGCCGCTGCGATACCGGCCTCCTCCTTTTCCTTTCGCTCCTTATCCTTTTTCTCTTTTTTCTTGTGCTCCTTTTCCTGTTGCTTGGCTGCAGCTGCTGCGGTATCGGCCTGCCCCTTTCCCTTTCGCTCCTTTTCCTTGGCCGTGGTAGCAGCCGCTGCAGTATCGGCCTGCTCCCTTTCCGAATGCTTGGCAGCAGCCAGCGTCTCTTCTGTCTGTGCCCTAGCAGGCGCCACCACTGCAGCAGCTGCCTCCTCCCGCTTGGCAGCATCTGCAGCCTGCTCCACCTGTGCCTTGGCAACAGCTGCTCCCTCATCAACCGTATGTGCCTGTTCAGCCTCCTCCATGCATGCCTTCACTGCTGCATGCGCCCGCTCAGCCTCCTCGGCCGCTGCCGCTTTAGCCTGCTGTGCAGCCGCCTCAGCCCGCGCCGCCTCCTCCTGTGCCTGCGCCTTGGCAGCAGCCGCAGCTGCCTTTTTCTCCTTCTTCTTAGCAGCAGCGTTCTGCGCTTTAGAAGCTGCAGCCGCAGCAGCGGCCGCCTCGTCTTCCCGCATTTTGGCGGCTGCTGCCTCCTGCTCTTGCTGCGCCTTTGCAGCCGCAGCTGCTGCGGCTGCCTCCTCCTGTTCCTGCCTCTTGGCATCAGCAGCCTCCTGCTCTTCCTGCAACTTGGCAGCGGCAGCAGCAGCAGCAGCTGCACGCTCCAACTCTTTCTGCTTGGCATCAGCGGCCTCCTGCTCTTCCTGCAACTTGGCAGCTGCAGCAGCAGCAGCAGCTGCACGCTCCAACTCTTTCTGCTTGGCATCAGCGGCCTCTCGTTCTTCCTGCAACTTGGCAGCGGCAGCAGCAGCAGCAGCAGCTGCATGCTCCAACTCTTTCTGCTTGGCATCGGCGGCCACCTGCTCCGCATGTGCTTTATCTGCTGCTGCAACATCGTCAGCCATTACAGCCTCCTCTACACTCCCTGTAACAGCTGCATGCACCACTGATGCCACCTGGTGCTGATCCACAGACTCTGATGCAGCCGCAGCGGACGCAGCCATTGCCTTGGTAGCCTTCTCGGCAGCGGCGGCAGCAACTTCCTCCTCCTCCTGCGCCTTGGCAGTTGTTGCAACGTCCTCCTCCTCTGCCTTTGCAGCTACTGCCGCAGCTGCGTCCTCCTGGTCAGCCCCTGCATGGGCTGCAGCCTCTACCTGCACCTGCTGTGACTCAACACTCTGGCTGGCAGCTGCTTCAGCCTCGTCCCTGGCCTTTTCCTGCAGCAGGCTTACTGGGGCAGCCGCTGCAGCCTGTTGCTCATCCTCCCGCTGCTTGGCAGCAGCTGCCTCTGCCTCCGCCTCCTGACGCCTCGCCTGTGCAGCTGCCTGCACTTCCCTTTGCTGCTCAGCAGAAGCTGCAACAGCCCCCTCCTCCCCCTTCCTTTCCTCTGCAGTAGCAGTTTCTGCAGTAGCAGTGGTAGCAGCAGGCTGAGCCTCGGTTTCCTGCAGGGCCCTCTCCTTGGCATCCTCTTCATCCGTTGTCTCCGCACAGCCCACCTCCTGCACGGCAGCCGCCTCCTGCAAAGTGGCATGCTGCACTGGTGGCTCAGCAGGCGGGCGCTCAGCCTCCTTCGCCTTCTGCTCAGCTTGCTTTGGAGTTGCCTGCTGCGTGCCACGCTCATCGCCTGCGCGTTCGCGTGCTTGTGTCGGGGAGCCAAGCCGCAGCCGTGCCCGGGCCGCGGCCTCAGCAGCAATCAGGGCAAGAGCAGCTTCCTTGGCCTGCTTGGCTGCCTCTTCACGCTCCCGACGAGCGGCCTCCTCCTTAGCCTCCCGCTCCCGACGAGCTGCCTCCTCTTTGGTTTCCTTTGTCATGGCAGCTGCGGCGGCCTTGGCAGCGGCAGCAGCCTCGGCTGCTGCCTTGGCCTCAGCCTCTGCAGCTGCCTTCTTTTCAGCTTCTGCGCGTGCTGCAGCCTCGGCAGCCGCTTTGGACTCAGCTGCTGCGTGCGACGCCGCTTCCACAGCTGGTCCCGCTGCCTGCTTGGGGGCTGCTGCCTCTGGAGTAGCCGCAGTGGCAGTCACGACCCCAGCAGGCTGCGCAGCAACCTGCTGCACCTCTGCTGTTTTCTCAGCCACGGCTCCCGCCTCTGCCTCTGCAAGTGCCTTGGCCTCTTCCGCCTCCTTTTGAGCACGCGCCTTGGCATCCGTTGCCTCTCCCATCTTGGCCTCCGCCTCCGCTTTGGCTTCTGCAGCTGCTTTGGCCTCTGAAGCTGCCTTTGCATCTGCCACCGCCTTCGCTTCTGCAGCTGCTTTGGCCTCTGCCGCCGCTTTGGCCTCGCGTTCAGCCCGTGCCTTTGCCTCAACAGCTGCAGCCGCTTCCTCCTCGCGGCGTCTAGCCTCCGCTTGGGCCCGCTCATACGCCGCCAGCATCGCACGTGCACTCGCTTCAGCAGCAGCCCGCGCCACAGCTGCCCGCTGCTTCTTCTCCCTCGCCTCCTCCTCCGCGCGTGCGACAGCCACTTTGGCGGCAGCTGCAGCAGCCTCACTTGAGCGCCGCCGCTCAGCCTCAGCCTCCTCTGCGGCCCTCTGGGCTGCTTCAGCCTCTGCACGTCGCTGGGCCTCGGCGCGAGCAGTGGCCTGCAACGGTGCATGCGGGTCACAGCATGCGCATCAGCGACACGTTTAAACTTCTGTGTTTGCATTTCTGTCAAAGATGCAGATTAGTGGTCCAGTAACGCTTGGTCCCTGCCCGCCGTGGGCTCTGGCTCGTGCTGACGGGCTCAAACCCTTTGATACAACATGTGCGCAACCCGTGCCGCCTTGCTCACACGGCCGCCACAAACATGACAATGTTTGCAACACGACAGTGGCCTTTGGCCTGCATTCAGCTCCCATGCAACCCTGCTGGCTGCAGCCCCGATGAGAACAATGAAGATGCCCCGGCCACCATCCTCACCTCTGCCTCCAGCGCAGCCTTCTTAGCCGCCAGGGCCTCAAGCTCTCGCTTCAGTGCTGCACGCTCTGCCGCGGCAATGGCTGCCGCGTCCAATGGCTGTGGCAAAGCCTGCTGCACCTCTTGCTCTGCATCCGTGCCCATGTCCTCAGCACCTGTGGCTTCGCTGCTGATGGATGCTTGGCTGGTGCCGGCAGCCGCATCTTCTGCCGTTGCTGCTGCATCATCTGCCTCCTCTGCTGCTGCATCTTCGGTATCTTCTGCTCTTGCTGCTGCCACAGGCGTGGGTGCGTTGTCATGCCCATCCACAGGGGGTGCTGCCACATGGTGCACCTCTACCTGCGCAGCTGGCTGCTCAGCAATCTGTTCTGCAGCCGCAGCCACGCTTGCCGCAGGGATTGCAGCTGGCTGCTCAACACTTGGGACAGCAGCTGCACTAGCCACGGGGGTCGCACCCTCTACTGGGGCTACAGCCACAGCCTGGGGTGCGACAGGGCTTCCAGCAGGAGAGCCGCTGCTGCTGCGGTCATGCGTTGCACCAGTGCTGGCATGTCCCGCCTCCACCGCCTTGCTTGCTGCGGCCGACGGAGGAGCCTCCTGTGGCTGCTCCACAGGCCCTGACTCGCTCTCTTGCTCCTCCTCCTCCGCCTCCACCTCCTCGCCCTCCTCATACTCGTCCTCGTCATACTCCTCATACTCACCCTCATGCTCGTCCGCCAGCACAGGCAGCCCATTCACAAACTTCACCATGCGCGTGGGTGGTGTGGGGATGGCAGGGTTAGCAGGGCCGGCTGGGGCGGCTGAGGCGGCTGGTGCAGCAGGCAAGGCATCGGCTGTGATAGGGGCTACAAGGGTGGGTGCTGCTTCTTCCACTGCTGGTGTGTCGTCAGTGGCCTTGACAGCTGCGGGAGCAGCAGGCGCAGTGGGTGCAGCAGCTGCAGCTGCAGCTATAGGCTTAGAAACAGTGGGCTGCGACTGGCTGGGGGCTCCCCCTTTTGGTGCGGGTACGCTGGGTGCAGGTGCTGCGCGGGATTTGGCCACGGACTCATGCGCTGCTGCACCTGCCGCTGCCGGTGCGGGGCGTGGGCTTGCTGCGCGCATGAGTGCCGCAGCACCTGGTGGCGGCACAGGCTTGGGGGCAGGGGGCACCACAGCTGAAATCTTGGACTTGGATTGCGCCGCCTCTGATGCCGCACGCGCCGCCGACATGGCCTGTCCATGCGCGTGTGACGCAGCCTGCGCACGGGCAATACCTGCGCTGGCCTCAGCACGCGCCCTGGCCACTTGCATGGCACGCTGCCTCTCCTCTTCCGCACCAGCAGCTGCCAGGGCCTCAGCCTTGGCCACAGCTGCCTTGAGCGCCCTGCAAAACAATGTGTTTGCACCCCACGGCACACTTAACAACAGGCTTTGCAACCAAGATCACACGTCCAGCGCCGTAGTTGTTGCGCAGTCTGGTGCCAGCATGTTGCGCCAGCTGCCCGAATCGCGTATAATATTCGACATTGGGACGCTGCTGTATTGTGTGCATGGGCACGCTCGTGGATCTGATCCGACCCCACCACAAGCGCATGCGACACACACCTGTCCACGATTGTGTCGGAGGCAGCCGCCTGGTTGGCGTCCTGTGCAGCCCAGCTGTCAGCATCGCTGGAAGCATCCTCCTCTGCACCAGCAGCTACCTGTGAGCAGTAGTGTGGTACATGTACAAATTAGAGGATAGCATGACTCAGCCAGCGTCAAAGTCAACGTCGAAAGTCAGAGTCAAGCATCCCTGAACATCAGGACAGATTTCAGTGACGCAGCTCACCTGGCGTGCACGGTTGCGTGCTTCAGCCGCTACACTGGCCTGCGCTCATGAACACAGACAAAGTGGCGCAAGACTGTAAGGACCCACAGTCAAAGGAATGCCAAGCCATGCGACTCCGCCCATGGGTTTTCAGATGGAATGCGTCTGAGCACATGAACATCCTACAAGCCGCAGGTCACAGTAGCATACAAGATACAACACAAAATATGTAGGTCAGGCAGCTGTGTGCTCCACACCTGGACCGACGACCATGCGGCGCGCGCCTGTGCAGCCGTCCCTGCAGCAGCAATGTTGGCCGCGGCCTCTGCTGCCTTGCTGGCCTGCGCACGTGCATCCAGCTCCGCCTGGCGTATGGCAGGCACAAATCAAAGGCACACACAGCAAGTTTCAGAAGCGAGAAGATGCGTCAAGAGATGATCGTGTGTTCTTCTCAACTGCTTTCTGGTCCGTCTTTTGTCTGACCAGCAGCCCCAAGGCCCCATGCCGCCCCAAGGAGGTTTCGTCAGTTCCGTCGCTAGTCGAGCACTGGCGCAATGTGCGTAACGCCCGCTGGCTTGCTGCAAGCAGCTGACCAAGCCACCAACAATACGCTGACCTAGTCAGTCAGCAGCTGGTAGTAGTCAAGTGGCAGCAGTGCACGACCAGGAGCGGCAGGTCACTGCACCCTACGCGCGATTATAACTGCACAGCGCCACCAGCCCGGCTGCTTGCAGCTGGATACACCCCCACCTGCTTCTTCGACTCTGCCTCCTTTGACAGCGCAGCCGCCTTGTCCATGGCCGCCGCCAGTGCCCGAGCCACGGTGTCATCTCCGCTCTGCTTGCTCACCGCAGCCTGCGCAGCCGCTTCTGCCGCCGCCGTCGCCGCTGCCGCATCGGCAGCTGCCGCGTCCGCACGGGCCGCCGCCTCGGCCGCTGCCTTCTGCTCCGCTTCCGCCGCGGCCCGCTCCGATGCCTGCTGCATCGCTCGCGCATCGGCCTCGGCCGCCCGCCGCGCCTCCTGCTGCGCGCGCGCCTTAGCACCCAGCTCCGCCTTTTGCTTCGCAGCTGCCTCGGCCATTGCCTTGCGCATCTTGAGCGCCTTGCGCTTGGACTTGATCCCCGCCTCAAGCAGGGCCAGCCGGGCCTCTGCCTCTGAATGGAACGTGAGCATCTCTTCCTTAGAAGGATGCACGTAGTTGGCATCAGCTGGTTTCTCCTGCTGTTCCCTGTCTGCAGTGTTAGCTGCGCTCCGCCCAGCTAGCACCTTGGCTGCCACCTCCTCAACTACAGATAGTGGCATACCCCCGACCTCAATGCCTGCGTCTGGATCTTCCCCACCAGGTGAAGCACCTGCAGGTGCAGCTGACGCGGCGGGTGGCACGGCCGCTGGGGCTCCTTCAGCTACAGCTGGTGGCAGGTCCTTGGCAGCTGCTGCAGCTGCTGGTGTGCCTCCAGAGGTGGGAACTTCAGCCGCGGCCGTGGGGACTGCCTGCGGTGGCTGGGATGGCTTTGCCTGTGGCTTGGCTGGCGGTGCCTGCACTGTGGGGTGTGCTTCACGCTTGGGTGGTCCCTGGGCCATGGGCGGCTGTGGCAATGCAGCAGCAGGGGTTCCTGCCACTTCCCGCCCAACCTCCCGAACCACCACACCATTGCCCCCCACGCTAGCCAGTCCATTCCCAATCACCACGGTGCTGTGGCCGCTGGAAGCCATCTGCGCGGCAGCTGCTGCTGCTGCATCCGCCTGAGCCTGTGCTTCCTCCATGGCAGCAGCTGTCAGGGCAGCAACGTCTGGGGCCGCAATGGATGCAGTCAGGGCCGCAAAGCCTTCATCCAGCGAGCTGATGAGCTTGACCCCAGCCTCGCCGAACAGCCGCGACACACCTGGCACATTCTCTGCAACCACCATTGAGGTAGTTGGCTTGGAAGGGGGGACTGCAGAGGCGGCCGGCACCAGTGAAGACGGGGGCTGCTGAGCGGGGGATCCCAACGGACCAGGCGGCGGTGCTGCAGCAGCAGCGGCACTGGCTGATGGCATGGCTGCAGAAGACCAGGACCCCGCGAATGGGTTCCCAATGATTGGCTTGACCATGCCGTTGGCTGCTCCATTGGCTGCGCCATTTGACGCCCCATTGGAGGCTGCATGGCCCGCAGGGGCTGGGGTAGGGGCTGTCTTGGCACCCGGGGGAGAGGTCGGGGGACCCATCCCGTTGTGCGCAGCAGCCCCTGCCGTACCGTTGAGCGACGGGGCGCCAGCAACTGGGGCGGCTGGGGTTGCTGGCGCAGCCTTCGCTGCCCTGCCGGTGGGCTGCTGCTGCACAGGGCGGCCTGGGGATGGAGTGAGTGAGGCCCTTGACCTCCCTGCTTTGGGCCCAGCATTAGGAGCCGCCAGGAAGGAGAGGTCCATGCGATGGGATTCCCATTGGCACATGACTGACAGCTGGCCTGGTAGGTCTGGCACCTGAAGCAGCCGGTTCTGGCCGCCCTCCCATTGTGGGGAGGCTCCTGGGCTCACCACCACGGCCTGTGTGTGAAGTGAGGGCGGTGGGAGTGGGGTGGGCAGGAGCTGCTGTTGATCAGCTGCTGGTCAGCATCAGCAGCAGGTAGTAAGAAACAGGGATCAGGGTGCATGTCAACATTGTCAAGCAGGAGCTCCAGGAGCTGCCTCCCACTGATTCTTCCTCTGTTTTATGGATCTAATTATCGTGCATGAGAGCATGAACACTTCACAGAGCTGCACCGTGCTACTGCCACCAACCACGCTCACATGCACCACGATGCTCTTTGAAGCACGGTCTCATTAGTATGGATAGCTGTATAGATATCCATAGAAACAGTCAGAGATACAGTACTATGCAATTTGTGTGCAAAACATTGCGTATGAGCCTATATGCCGCGCAGGTATGGCCCACCTTGAACTCGACCGGGCCTGCAGGCAAGGTGACCTTGGCACTCCACACGTGGCCCTCCCCCCATCTGAGCTCCAGCGCCTTGTCAGGGTTCCAGTTGCCCAGCTCTGGCACACTGCCCACAAGCTGCAGGGGGCCAGGGGGATAAGGACGTGCAGTGACGCATCGAGAGAGGCACGTGAAACAGCAATGCGTAGCTGCAAACGAGGGGAGGTTCCTTCGTGCCGATGGAGTGCGGCTCAGGACAAGGGCACATACAAGCATGCTCTCGGTTGCCATGTTGGATAGGGTGGTGCAGCCATGCCGCATATGCCATGCGTGCAGCTGCACGCCATGCTCACGCATGTGCCTTGGCTAATGGATGCAACTTGGGGAGCTGTTCCTGGAGGGGGAGCTGTGACACAAGAGGGAAAGACTGTCACAGACTGCATGGAAGCAGGTAGCTTGGGTGGAAGGGGCGTACGGGGTGGGGACGGGGCCCTACAAGCGCTAGCACTTCTTGTTCCATGTGCCATGCATAAGGATCAGTTCAAGTGCAGTCATGCGCCCCACACAGGGCTGAAGGTGCAACAAACGTGCCACTGACGTGGCATGCATGCAAGCTGCCACCGCTTTGTACTCGTGCATGGCCTGTGCGCGCGCACGCACCTTGACGACCTGGCCAAACGCGACCTGCTGGTAGATGCTGAGACGCACACTCACGACCTTGACAGGGTCCAGACCCTGGAAACCAATTGGGCGAGCAAGAGGTCAAGGAATAATAGAGCGGGACACAGAAGAGAAAGAGGAGGAGGCGTAGAGGATGAGGTTTTCTTTCAGAAACCAGCGGCAGGGCGTGCCATGGCTGGAGGGTGAAGGAGCATGGACGAAACCGTCAGGTGGGCACCCGGCAGCATGCAGCGCGGTGCAGGCTCGCATCCAAACGCAACACATGTAAGCATGCTTAGGTTGTTTGCACCCCTGGCTTCAGTAGCGCGCAGCCAGCGTGCGCAATGCGTGCTGCATGGGGCTTCGAGCATTTCGCGCCCCATGCGGCCCGTCCACATGCCCTTCATATGGAACATCAAATGCAAACAAGCCCGACTCACAATGCGAGCCTGCGCGCCCGTCAGAAGTCCTCCGTCCTGAGACGCCCTGCACACCAAAGTTGCAGAAGGTGAGGGGCCCAGCGGCAGGCCCACCCGCGCCGAGCCATGGCCTGCACACAGAAGGGATGCCCGTTTGAGTATAACACGCGCATGTGGGTCGTCGCACGGCAAAATTCGCGTACCCCAGCTACTTGTGGTTTGAGAAGTGGGGGCTCCTGGCACCAGGAATCGACGGCTTGCACTAGACAACCCAATTATGCTGTGCTTGGGCGGCCCTCTGCTTTTGCCTGCATTTAAGGCGCAGTCGCTGATGGTGGAGGTCTGCAGCCCTGCCATTTCCCCTTCACTGGTTGATGCGCTTGTGCATTCGTGTTTCAAGTCTTTTGAGTCAGCTAAGATAAAATGCACCGCAAACGTGGCAAAAGTTTGGTTGTAGGTTTGTTTGGGCCATGTGGGCGTGGCAGCGCTTTTTGTGACAGCCCCGCAATGCTACTGCATGCACTGGGCTCTAGCTGCGCCACTGCCAGAGCTATAACTCCTGCTCCACTGCACCCATAAATCCCTTGTAGAGCAGCCAGCTTGCATGGCCCCCACGACTTGCTGCCAGATCTGGTCTGTGCTGTCGCTGCTGCCCAGGAGCACCCCACCTGTTGATGGCTTGCTGATGAACACCCAGCCTTCCTGTGTTGCTGTTGTGACGCGGTGCAAGTGCCGGCATTCACAGCCAAAACACCGTTGACAACAGCAACGCACCGACTGCTTGTAGGCCCCACAATCTGTAACTGGTTCTAACCACCACAAGTACCGTACAGCGAGAGCAATGCGTCTGCCATCTGGAGCTGCTCCAACATGTTGACTGCCTACTTGGCGGCTGCTCAACGCCCCTGTGTCCCTAACGTATGGGCTTGCATGGTGTGCGTCCGCGTGCTGCGGCAGCCAGTGTGGCGTGCGTAGGCAGCCCCCCATACATCACTGCTTCCGGTTGCTGCTCCAGCCGCCTGCATACGGCTGTGTGCACCCTCTTCTATGCCACACTCTCATACTATTTGGCGGTACTTGAAGCGCCGCCCAGCTGTGTCTGGCCCTCTTGGTTGCTTCCCGCCAGAAGCACCACTCCCTCAACCCCAAATCCCTACTCGCCCAAACCGTTCTTGAAAATGGCCGAGGCAAAGAAGCTGATCGTGCTGGTTTCCAACTGCAACGTCAAGAAGCTGGATCTGAAGGTAAGCCGTGGTGCCGGAGGCGGCGGCATTGAGCCTCCACCTTCGGAGAAGGATCTGAGGCATATGCTGGGCGCTGTGAGGCGAGCCGTGTGGGCTGCGGATTACCCGTGTATCAAGCCGCTGAAGTGAATTGCGACAGCGCAAGCGTGGGCGATGCCCGGATTCAGCGTGGATGGCCATGAGGACAGCAGGCCATTGAGGCACACAATCATGCACATGGGCGCACAGCATGCCATGCTGCATGGCGCACGCATCCAGCAGCACGTGCTCCCTGCATGCTTGCCCACAGGCCTATGGCATCACCAAGCAGCACTGCGTTGTGAAGGTCAACGTTGGTGACAAGCAGGTGCAGACCACCGTGGGCGAGGGTGAGTAGCAGGCTGGTGTCATTGGGAATATTTTCGTTGGGACTCGTTTCGTTTGGGACTCGGGATTCCTTCTGTTGGGCGGGGATTCCTACTGTTGAGCGGATGAAAGCAAGTCAGGTGAGGGACCAGCTGCTGAGGAACAGCGATGCAAGGCGCATGCACATCATCAGCTGTGCATGGGAACACGCATGCATGCCAAGCCCGCCTGTGTGTACCGCCTATGATTGCACGGTATGCAGTGTTCCGATGGCCTGCGCTAGGTAGCATGGGGGGTAGCACACCCACACCCTGGGCATGGTGCACGTTCTTCGATCTGCACATGCGCATGCATGCATGCATGCGGTTGGGCTCGCTGGGCTGCACTGTCTGTTCCCCTGCACCAAGCCGTTGCTGGATACAGCCGAACGACGGCCCACCTGGCCATCGCCCCTGGCTGACCACTCACGCCGCCCCACTTGCAACCACAGGCCTGGACCCCACTTGGGAGCAGGAGTTTGAGTTTGACATCGTCGACCCTGACAACACCAAGTGCTCTGCTTCCTTCTGGATGGGCGAGGAGAGCACGCGCAAGCAGGTGGGAGGTCCTGGCTTGAGCGAGGGACTGAGGGATGCGCTGAGAGGGTGCTGCATTGAGCCCAGGCACACCACTCTCGCCCCTGGCAGTGTACCTGGGACTGTTTTGTGACCGCGACCACGCTGGCCTGAGCCCTGACACAACCCTGCGGCTGGACCAGGGCCGGAAGGAGCCTACCCCTGTTTCCAAACTCGTACCTCAACTCTGATTACTTGAAATTGACTCTGCGGAACCTGCACCCCTCTTGACTCAACAGGTTGGCGACACCCAGGAGTACCTGATCAACACCCTGGTGCAAGGCAAGCCCACCTACAAGGCCATCATTGTGCCGGGCGGCAAGGTGGGCATGGGCTGTGGTCGCCATTTGCACGTTTCAGGGAGTGCGCTGTACCGGGAGTGGAGTACCTGGATGCGTGTCGTGTGCTGATGCTGGTATTGTGTGCCGTTCGGTTGTGGGGGGTAGTGTGTGTATTTATGTGGCATCCTGGATGTGGGCTGAAGGTGAATCTGGACCTGGTTCTTGACCCGCGCCATTCCTCATCCACTCTTGTCACTCTTCAGGTGGAGATGATGTTCACTGCCAAGGGCTTTGGCAAGGAGGATGTGATTGAGGTGAGCATGTGACCCTCAAGTTTGACCAGGTTTAACTGCGTGGACCAGGTTGGACCTGCATACACTCTCAGAGTTGCGGGGGGCCTTAGGCCTGCGTTTGTACTACGTTTAAACGTTATAACACAGGGCTCAGTCTTGTTACACCACAGGACCCTGCAACCCTCCCTTGTGTCTGGACCCTTCCCCTGTTGCGTAGCAGCCGCCCTCGTACCTTTGCTCCAGCACCCACCTTTGTTGCACCTGTGCTCTGTGCCGCACACTCATCAATGACCTCTCACTCTTCCTTCGTGCGCCCCTCACTCTTCCAGGTGGGTGGCGCGTTCATGGACCTGCTGGGTGATGACGAGGGCGGCATGATCATGGACGACGAGTAAATGTTTCGTTCTTTCAATTGAATTCAAGCCACGCCAGTCTGATCAAGCCTGAGCGATGCCTTGGGGCGGTGGGGTGTCTGGTATGGGCGGCAGTGGCAATGCTGGGGTGTCATGCACCTGCTGTTTGTGCGATGGGGTTGTCCAAGGGGGGAGGTGCCCCGCTGGCAATGCTGGGTGCCTGCGTCTTCACGGATTCAAACAATGGCTGTGATCCATGCATAGCCTTTGGAAGCACACGCATGGCTTCGCACGTTTACTTTGCCAGCTGTGCCGGCAAATGCATGCACAGGGCTGTGGGCCTCAGTCTTGCCATGCCAATGTCGCAGTGACCAGTGTAACATGGTGGGGTTCAAGGGTATAATGAAGGCTGCCTGTGCTTGCTTGCCAGTTGCCAGCATAGATATGTGTTTTAGACTTGGACCCACAGCTCTGGCTGATGGTAATGCCACAGCACCAGAGCACACAGCAAGGATCAGAACTGCATCACTGCTGGTGCAAAGCTTACTGCTCGAAGTCTTGGCCGACCAGTCCGTTATATACAGCGTACATTCAAAAATCATGCACGTGCATACCCATTCTTACATCAGCTGTTCAGCAAGGCAAACATTGCAAGATTCATGTCCACATAGACCAACAGCTGGCACATGCCCTGCACCCAGAACAGCTCATGCCTGGGGTGTGCATCACAGCACACGCACCATCACGTCCAGCTTCACTGCCTGCATATCAACACTTCCTTACAGCTGTAATGCAATCCCAGCTCAATCCTAACTGCAGCCACTGCTCACCGGCCTCTTGCGCTACTACACAACTCCACCCAACTCTACAACAGACTGTCAACTGTTGGCAAGGCAACTCATAAGAACCATCCAAGTGCAGTGCGCCTTCACAGATGGCATCTGCATGCCAGGGCTGCCATCCATCTGGTTGGCTGAAAACTGCACCAAAGCATTAGCAGGAAAGGCAGCGTACTGGACATGTTGGAATCCAAGTCAGCCCTCTGCCAGGCAGCCCCACAAGCTACAGCCACACACAACCAGAGCATGAAAGTGTGTGGCCAAAGCGCCAAACCACAAGCCGCCTCTTTTGTACTTCTGCTGCTCCAGCAACTGAACACGGAGACGCCAAGCCGCGGTGTACGGGAGTTGGATTCACTTAGGAGAAAAGAGTAAGATTCCCCAGCGTACTGGCTGAATCTGCATGGTTCATTGATGGGGAGCGCGCAGCATACGAGGGATGCCTCACACATCACAGTGTTCACACCCTTGATATAGATCCCATATCGAGTTCCTCGAGCCATTCTGGCCTTGCTGTGCTGCTGCTCGCTCTGTTCTTTTCCGCCCACCCACCTACCCCTGTCCGCGGCTGCCCCTTCTGTTCTTGGTTACCTGTGGTCTGATTCGTTGAGAGGTTGCCAGTGTGTCCCACTCGCATGGCTGGCGGGCGGGCTTTCCTCTCCAAGTCATGCTGGTTCACACATGCACCCCCCCCCCCCAACATGCTGGCTGCAGCCTGGCCGTGCCAAGGCCTAACGTTGCCGGCATGCACATGCATGACCCATAGCACCGTTTGAGTGCAGGCCTGGGGCGGTGGTCCGGCTACGACTGGCAGCCAGCCCCATTTATAGGCCCAACATCTCTAGCTGGGCGATGATGATCGGCTAGCACCCCACATCCTGGGGTGTGCCAGACTGAGCCCTCAAGACTGCCCAGCTACTGCCCAGCCAGAATCAACCTCTGAAGAGATCCGTACTGTTACAGTCAGCTACAGGCGCACAGTCATAACCTGTCAAGGGCACTCCCATCAGATGGACCTGCTCATCACCCCCATGTAGTGGGGCCGCAGCCACATGCTGGACATGCAAGTAAGGAGCTGCAGGTGCTACGCCTGACAAAAAGTCCACAACATGTTCTGCATTTGTATTCGCCATTGTTTGTAGGTTAACGTTGGTGTGTTTGTAGGTTGGAGCCATTGATATAGACCCTGCGACCAACTGAGCTAGAATCCAATTGATCAAAGCCAAGAACGCAAGCCACACCCAGGATCATGGCACATCCTGCCCTGCGGAGAAGCCCCATCAGGTGCGCATACACACAGGTCGTACTGACTACAAACAACATGACAACAAGTCTGACTTGGTTCCCTCATTCAGTGATAGAGGTGTGCAGCCGACCATAGATCGAGAGAACCCTTCCAGTAGCCATGCTATGGTACAGACTGCCCATGTAATAGAAGAACGGGCATCAATTGCATGCCACAACAAAAAGCACGAGCTGCTCAGCAAGTAGCTGTGCTCCTTAAGTTGGCTGAGCTTCTTTGCACCCACTTGTCGCTCTCTGTCTGCACCTCTGTTTTTACCACTGCTACAACTGGTACACAAGCTGCAAGTAGGCGCGCACACCCCTCCGTGGCAATCAAAGCAATACCACTTCTCACAGCACGACCAGCCCGTGCACTGGGTGCAAACAGCACACGCCAGGTATGTGCTTCATGACACCCGCACCAGCTGCTTCTCAACCTGCACAATCACACGGTGTGCCTCTGGCAAGCTGCCAAGCGTGCGACACACTGCTCCCCCCCCATTCACGTGCTGGCTGCTGCTGCTGCTGCTGCTGCTGCCAGAATCACCATGCATGCTACCATGCACTCCGTTGGTGTGCTGCCTGCTGCTTGACATAGAGGAGGTGACATCCACGACCTTGGGCATGTGAGTGCTTACACCCAAACCAGCAGCTGAGGCATCTGCTGCAGTGACATGGAAGACTGGGACCGCGTCTACTGCACTGCTGCAGCTGCTGCTGCTGCGATTGCTGCTGGAGCTGGTAGCCAGGTCCTGCTGATCCGGAGCAGCTGCGGAGTGGGCACTCATCGTACTGGTGCTGCTGGCGTTTGAGTGATGCATAGCCCCACTGGTAGCCATCAAGACTGTCCTTGCGGCCGGCACCGCCGCCGCGGCTGCGTCTCGGATGTGCCTGAGGGACAGCTGCACACCCAAAGACGCCTTGGCCGCTTCTACCAAGGCCAGTGCCACCTCCTCCAGCTCAACACTGGCACATGCCCTGCAGCCACACAGCAGCGCCGTCGCGTGACAGGCTGATAGCTTAGATCCCATGAGCCGTACCCTTTGTATCTGTAACTCTCAGGTCCCGACGGGGTCAGCGAAGATGTAACAACATCATCCGCAAACAGATGCATGCCTTGATTGCTTCCGGTCTCAGACACCACGGGCACCCAGGGCACTAGTAAAACACTAGCCAACGGCCAAAGGTCAAAGGTTTCATCATGGCAGGTCAGTCGATTAGTCCATCGTCACGAGTCACTTCATCAAAAGTCACAGTCAAAGCACAAAGGTCACGGGGTCACACTCACATGGCGGCCACGCGTGCCAGCGACTCTCCGTCAGCCAGCTGCCTCTCAACTGCCGCCAGCTGTGCGGCAGTTGTGCCACGAGCTCTGCTGCAAGCTGCCAGGCCCTGAGCTGGTGACTCTGAGGAGGCTGCTAGGGCAGCAGCCTGCACTGGTGACGGTAAAAATAAGTATGGACAAGAGGGACAGGGTGACCTTGAAGCTCGGTGGTGCGCACATGCCACATGATCTACATGGTGCAGTTGCAGGGCACGCACAGCAGCCCGCAGTGGCTATGTGCAGTGTGGCAAGGAGCAGGCGCGACCCTCCCACTCGCATGCAAGCCTCTCAATGCATCATTTTCCTGTTTCATGCTTGCACCTTTGCCGCCGCATGCTGCATGGCGGCCCGCAGCACAGCCATTGCCAAAGACGCCACCTCCAGGGCGCGCGCTCTCTGGACTGCAGCTGCACCCGTCGTCACAGTCTTGGCCTCCTGTGAAGCCACCTTGCCCGTGCTGGGCTCAGGGCCCGGCTGAGCCTGGCCCGCCTTGTTGCTGCCATCAGTGCCAGAGGAGCTGTCTGCTGCCGTGGCTGGCGCAGGCCCTGATGCCTGTGTGCTTGCAGCAGAATCAGTGGCAGTTGGCGGGGATGTATCAGGTGAGGCTTCAGCTGAGATAGGAGGTTGGGCTGGGGCAGGAGCAGGGGCTGGGGCAGGAGCAGGGGCGGGGCCAGGGCCTGGGTCCAGGTCTGCAGGGCCATCATGAGCGGATGCCTCTGGGAGTGCCTCCATGTTGGCAGCTGCAGCAAGCCCCTCCACCCCTGCCGCCTCCTGCTCCCTGGCTGCCTCTGGCTCAGGCGACCGCGAGCGGCTGCGTGGGCGGCCCCTGCCGCGCTTGGCAGGCTCTGCCACCTCCGCCACGTCTCCAGCTGGGGGTGTTCGTGAGCGGGAGCGGGAGCGGGAGCGGGGTGCAGGGGACGCGCCCCGGACCACCACCTCCCCAGGTTCACAACTTGCCCCGCGGCCGCCCATGACCGGCTCCACACTCTTGGAGCGGCCAGGTGGCCTGCCCCGCCTGGGTTTGCTGGCGGGATCAGTCACACCCTGAGGCAGGAAGCTGGATGCCATGCGCCAGGTGCCGTCCATCAGGGTGACTGACATGGAGCCACGTAAAGCTGGCACCTGTAGAGTGTGGGTCACACTGGGTGCCTCCTCCAGTTCTTCACCTGCCTCCGAGACCACCACCGGCTGCGTGTGCGTGCATGCATGTGCAGGTGTGGGTGTGCAAAGCAACCAGGAAGAACTCAGATTGCTACTGTATGCGTGGAGGCGTGGCTCACAAACCGCTGGTGCTGGCAACTGCTGCCTGCGTCTGCTGGTTGCGTGCCATCAGCCAGTGTATTGGTGTGTCGGTGATGCACATGCATGTGCCAAGTACAAGGCAAGGCCCATCTAAGAGTACGAGTACTTGGCATTCCACACAAAGTGCCCATCTACAGCCATCCCAATGTAATAATATAAGATCCCTGACCCAAAGAAGGGAATACACACCACATACTTCAAAGTGTTTCAAGATAGTATGTAAGCTCATCTGCACGCCAGCACATACTGTTCAATCAACTCGGGGGTCCTTCACAGCATCTCCACAAGCTAGACCCCTTCTCTCTTGCTCACCGCAAACTCCACAACCTCTCCCGCCACGAGCGAGAGCTGAGTGTGCCAGCCAGTGGCTTTGCTCCCATTAGCACGTACCATGTCTCGGCCGCGTGTCACCTCCCAGTCCCCCAGATCCGAGACGCTGCCTACCAGCTGTGAAGGTGCGCAAGGTGCAGGTCGGTAGATAGGTGTGACAAGGCACACAGGGGCAAGGGAGGCATATCAAGATAGGTGTGGCAAGGAACGCAGGGGCAAGGGATGCAAGGACGGGTGCGCACGATGTCCTGGGAGGGGCAGGACTTATAAACAGGATCATGGATACAGCCATGTTGAATTGTGAGGAAGCAGCAAGTCAGGATGGAGCACCACGAGAGGGGTGCCTGGTATTGAAACTTACAGTGGCTGATGCTGGCTTGACCCGTTGAGGTCACCAACTGGCGCATGGGCATGCTACCCAGCCACATCCGTATGTCACCCGCATGCATGCAGATACGCTACACATGGCTTTATAAACGCACAGCACGCACCCGCACAGCTTGACCTTCATCAACATGCATACGCAGCATCAGCTGCACATCCACACGGGACGCCTCCTCCTGCACATGTCGGGCCTGTGGCGTGCAGCCATCGGGCATGGCACAGCAATGTGTTTTTTCCCAAGGACCATGCATGCCATCTGGGAGGGGAGGCGCAGACTGGCAGCTGGCTGGCATAGCAGCTGGCTGAGCAAGGCATGTGACCACCAGTGCACGATTTGCGCTTGCGCGGCACAGATCCTATCATGACATGTGACCCAACGCCCACCAAGCTCACCGTCTCAAGGCTCGCGCCACCGTTTCCTGATGCCCTTGCGACACTTGTCTTGCTCAGGCTGTGGCGAAACTTGTTATTGTCTGCAAAAGACGACATCCAAGCGCGATGCCTCTCAGATCACGTCTAGACATCACAGTTCGCCCTGTTGAAGGGGTATTACGCCAGTGCTGTAGGGTGCCATGCAGAATGCGCAAATCCTGGGAACTTAAGAACAAGCAGTAAGCAGCAGGTGATCTCACCTGCCGCTGAGTGCAACCTAACGCCCCAATAGTGGGCAGGAATGCTCGGCATCAAAGGCTGTCTACACCTAACAACCTGACGAGCATGCGCGCTGAGCTTTGAGTGGAATCGTCGCAGCGCAGAGGTGTGTTATGGCCTGATTGTAGTGTGTGTGAGGTTCACTTTTGGTGAGGGTGAGAGTGATGCGCTGTCAGCGGCTGTCGGCGGCTCCAATGTGTACGAATATGTCCCTGCCCGTTGTGTGGAGTACATGCCTGTGGACCCATCAGTCTTGACACTGCATTGCAGTATTGCATCAGTGGCGCCTGACTGCTGTGAGCAGCCTGCGGTACTGTAATAATAATAATAACACGGCGTGTCACAGATGTGTCTGCATGCCGGAGCCTGACAGTCGTTATCTGCGGTACTGTATATGCATGTAATCTGAAGGGCTGAGGCAGCGGCTGACAGACACGGATGCCCAGGCATGCAGCTGCCAGTCCACGCCGGTGGCTGCTTGCAGCTGCACCTGGTTTATCCAGGCCTGGCCATCTGAGCCAGAGGGAGCATGTATCATGTGCTCGTGTTACAAGCGAAAGGGAACAAAGGGATCTTGTCTCCGCTCGCAGGCTATGCGTGCTCTATTGATTAAGAAGATAACCTACAGTGCATGAAGCATCACGACTGGCCAAGCGAACATACAGCCCCCATAATGCACCACCACCAAGCCACTAGCAGCTTCTTGCTGTGCCCGACACAGCTGCACAGTGTAAGAGCCTGTTCAATGACTACTGCCAGTCTCCCAGAATCCAGGTCAAATGGTGAAAGATGTTGAGAAAGTAAAGAGGAACCAACACAACGCACAGCATGACCTCCAAGCAATTGCTACTCGCTCCACCCCTTCCAAACAACAGACACACTTCTGCGCGCACACACAGTGTTGCGCTCAAATCTTTACTGCCTCGTGCCTGCATCACACTCTGCATGGAATTCAAGCATGCACACACCACATGCACCCATCACTTAAGCAGTCACACCAAGACAAGAGTTCAAGAGATAGGGAGTTGGGTGTGCATACTGCTTGCTGCCTGAGCCTGCTGCTCAGCTTTAGTGCAGGCCGGGCTCTGGAAACATAGAGGCTTCTCCGTGGAGGTAGGCTGTGGCATTGCGCTGTGTGCGCCGCGTGGCACCCACCAGCGGACAGCAAGCATGACCCCAGAAGCAGGAGACCAAACCCCACCGACAGACCGCCGCCTCCGTCACATGGAGTGTGCGTGTATGTATGGAGCGTAACAGCTCCTGCAGCGTGCTAAAGTGTGCGTGCTGTAAAGACCGTGGGGTAGAGCCCCCTCCCTTCCAAAGCAAAAGGGAGGAGAGGAGGTGGGTCACCATTGAGCGGCCCGCTGTAGCGCCAGCCCGCCCCTTGCCACTCTCATGCTCCCTACAGGGCAGCCAGCCTGGACAGCTGGGCCAGAGCCTAGCTTGGCCAAGCACATAGGTCTGGGGAAGCCAATTGGTGCAGGCCATACTGGGCCATCATGTCACAAGTCCATCCGCCAAAGTCCATACATGTCGGCCCTATCTCAAAATCGTTGGCGCCAAGACTAGAAGGCCGACCAATAGCGTCGCTGCAGGAAACTATGGGTGGCATTCTTGTGCATATATGCGTTGTTTTGCCCCTCGGTGAAGTGCCGGGGCACACCCATCAGCCACCCGAGCACAGCAGCGTGTCTGTTCAGTATGCTTGCATGGCGCAGTGTGCAGTGCAGATGTGTGTCTCAACCGTGCCCCGCTGGCCTAATCGCCAACTGCCCTCCAAAAAAAAAGGAAGTCCCGCAAAGAGGTACCAGCGGTCTAGCAGTGCAGCAACACCCCCAGCCAATGCATCGAGAATGAGGGGACATCAATCTATCAAAGTCCCTGCGGGGACGCTGAACAGACTGATACATGCTCTGTGCTCTACTGTCAGGTTTGCGGCTGCTGCCGACAGCAGCAGAAGGCGGCACGCAAACCGGCCGCCAAAGCATGCAACACACCTTGCACGCTCATGCACATCACCAGCGGCTGTACTGCAACCGTCGCCTCATAGCAATCACTCCAAAGTACAGCTGCGCTGCCTCCAATTTACTTGGGGCTCAGAGCGCGGGCGCCCCCCGTGTCTGCTGTGAGAAACCGCATGCACCACCTCCATCCACCAAACAATTCACATGCCATCCGATCCGAGCTGATCGCCCTCCTGCCACACACCCTCCAAACTCTCCTCCAGCATGCTGAACACATGGCCCTGTACGGCCGACATCCACCGGGTCTGTTGATGACCAGTCATGCAGCCTCGCTGCCTGATCACTGCTGCCACCGTCCTGTAAAGCAACCCACACGTGAGCAGCGTCCTGCACCACCCATGTTGCTGGGCCTTGCCGCTTGGATGGTCACAGCCATCTCAGCTGGCACTCAGCAGCTCGGCCGAGGCCGCGATCTGAGCAGCGATCTGGGCCGTGACTTCCGTGAGATCACTCCGGAGGGCCGCTGTGGTGGAAGCCAGGGCGGCTGTCGTAGAGCTGAAGTCGGATGCTAGTGCAGCTGTGGTGCTGGACAGGTCGCTCGCAAAGGCGGCGGTTGAAGAGGTTACGTCAGCTGCCAGTGCAGCTGTGGTGGTTGACAAGTCGCTTGCCAGGGCCACAGTCGTTGTGGTGAGATCACTTGCAAGCGCAGCCGTAGTGGTGCCTAAGTCAGTGGCCAGGGCAACTGTGGTGGTTGACAGGTCAGTTGCCAGCGCAACCGTGCTGGTGGTTAGGTCGGCTGCCAGGGCCACGGTACTGGTTGACAGATCAGCAGCCAGCGCAGCTGTGGTGGTTGACAGGTCAGCAGCTAGCGCAACCGTGCTGGTAGTTAGGTCGGTTGCCAGCGCAGCCGCTGAGGTGGACAGGTCCGACGCGAGTGAGACCGTGACGGTTGTGATGTCACTCGTGAGCGCGGCAGTAGCACTGGTCAGGTCATTTGTGAGGTTGGCAGTAGCGCTGCTGAGGTCGACCGCAAAGTCCTGGGTGGCGGTTGAGGCGGTTGCCACCAGCTGCTTGACCTCTGGGTTGAAAAAAGATGCGTACTGCGGCGACTGAACGGCCCACCCTACGCCCACCAAGCCCACAATCACACTGAACGCTGTGGCCAGCACCCAGCTGCCAAAGTTGCCAACCAGCTGCTGGTCGCCGTCGTCGTCATCCACCACCTCCTCAGCAGCGGCTGCAAGGCTGCTGCTACTGCTGACGGCTGCAGGGGCCGCTGCCGTTGTGCTCGTCGCCGAAGCCAACACAGTCCCCGCAATGCTCCCGCGGGCCGCGCTGGGTGTGGAGGTGCGCGCAGCCCGTGGGGAGCCAGCACCAGCACGGGCCGGCATCGGGGAGCCCGCACGCTTGGCCGACGGCGTGGCGCGGCGCACCGCGGCAACCACCTCCCCTGCTGCTGCCCCCACTGCACTGGAGGCAGCAGCCATGGCCTCCTTGGCCGCGTCTGCTGCAGCCGTGGCCGCTTCCATGGCCTGAGCCATCGCCTTGTCCTCTGCAGTCAACGTCTGGGGCTCCTGGGCAAGCACAGGAGCCGGCTTGGCTGCCTTGACGTCCTGTTTGGCAGGTGTGAAGGTGGTGGACAGCTCGGCTGCGTCCCAGTATGCGGCCACATCGATCTGACCTGGCGTCGGTGGCAGTTGCAGCACTTTGTTTTTCCCATTCTCCCACCACACAGACCCATTAGACGTTGTGAGCACCACAGCCTGCATGCAGAATCAACAATTGAACGGCACCATACTGATAGTGACAAAGAGCTGTTTGAGTTCCACTGTGCAGCGCGCAGCATGCAGGCCAGCTGGTAAAGCGGATGGATGGACCGACGCGTGAATGGATGTATGGATGCGTTGGGACTTTGCTGCCCCGTGCCTCGACTGTGGTGAGCATGAGGTGACGAGCGGCACATGCCCCTGTCACACATACTTGCTGCAGCGCCCACTATTCTGCCTGCCCGTCATCAGTTTCAACCTGCAGCATCCCTGCACCAGCACTGATACCCTCGCAGTATGATTGCGTCACTACATCACGCCCTGCCAAACTTCAAGTAGTACCCACTGTCATAGTTCAAGTGTCACCCCCTATCACAGCCCAGCACGCACCTTGAACTCCACTGATCCCTGCTCAGGTGCCAGAGGAACCTGTGCACTCCACACATGCCCCTCATTCCAGGTCAGCTCCAGTGCCTTGCTGGGGTCCCATGAGCCCAGCTCTGGTGCATTGCCCACGAGCTGCATGGGCAGGGCGGTGGGTTTGCATGTGCAGAGTGGTAGGTCACACAGGTGGGTTGCACAGCGTAGCAACGGTGGCAAGCTGCTAGGGGGCCACGCTGGTGGTGTGTTGATTGAGTGAAACTGTGCGCAGACGTGGGCGCACGTGTATGACGTGCATCTGCGCGCGCCTGCATGTGCTGCACGTGTGTGCTGCGGGCCGCTCCAGGTGCATGCGCTGGTCACAACGCCGCTGAGCACATTCATCCATCCTGAGCCGTCAGGCATGTGCTGTGAGCAGCTGCACTCACCCGCACGACCTGGCCGAATGCCACCTGCATGGGCAGGCTGACGCGCACCAACACCTTGCCCTCAGCAGCCTGCGGTCATGTTAATGCGAGGGCAAGTCAACGAGGCAGCCAATGGAGGCGCGCATGTGCAGCTGCGACCAGTCATGCCTGTTCCACACGGTGCGCAGCAGCAGCACGTGAAGCGTCATGCGTACATGCGCATGCACTGGCGGCAGCACCAGACGGGATCTGCATGCTGCATGACCACCACGCGCTGTACCCTGGACCCATGTCCTCCAACACCCCCTCTTTTGCGCACCAGGCTCGCCGCATTATCGTTAGCGAATCGAATGTGCGTCCGCTTCAGATGCCTCGGGCTGGCTGTCTTGACAGTGATGGGATTCATCGCGCGCAACGATCCTACAACACGCAGCAGCGACAATCCGCTTATATTTAGGCTGAAAGCGAGCAGTTACAACGCGATTGCGTTGCACAAAAACCCTCTTCCTGAGTTCAGCTCAATGTCTGGACTCAGGTCAGCACGACATTAAGCAGGGCTCAGACCCATGTGTACACACCAATGGAGGCTAGAGAAGGCGCCTGGGCCCGTCCAAGTGCCATCATTTTGATTTGATGCCCAAAGGTGCCGCTGGTGCGACCACCGTGCAGCTCTGCAGTGCTGCTATGTTCACCAGGGTGGACTGCTGGGTTTATCAATTGCCCACCACGATTTTACGGGCAGCAACCCCAATGCCACAAAGCAAGCGTTTGCGCGCCACCTGGTCCAATGCTACACACACGAACGGAAACTTGCACAGAAAATGTGTTGGCCGGGGGGCTACGGCCTGGTCATGTGAAAGAGGATGTGTACAGCCTGGAATGCGCCTTTCCACACAATCACATCAAGCCCCTGGCTAGCACATGCAGCAGCTGCAGGTGCTCTGGGCTGCTGAGCCGGTGGTCACCGCCCCTCACAACATTCAAAACATGGCCTGATGGAGTGCCAAACGTTATCACGCTGCTGCTCGCCCCGTTAAGCTCCTGCACATGCCCTGGCAGCCCACGGCCAACATGGCTGTTGATGCCATGAACAGGCATGTACGATGCTGCAGTCAGGGAAGGCTCCACTGCCCCCCCAGTAGCAGTCCCTGCTCCAGCACCGCCCTGCAACCCAGCAGGCGCATCTACCTGGACGCCCTTCGCCGCCAAGCAGCCGGCCAACGTACCAGGCTCTGCACCCGCCAGCGCCCCGAACAGGTGCAGAGATGTGCCAAGTGGAACACACTCGTCTGCATCCCCATGCATCACCACCACACGGCACGACAACAGTGGCAGCCACGCCACAGCTGGCTGTCCAACGGGGTCAGGCTCTGCTGTGGCTGGGGGTGGCCCAGCTGCATGGGTAGCGATCGTATGCGAAGCAGGAGCTGAGGCCGTGCCTGCTGCAGTCTTCTCCTTGAGTGAAGGCGGAAGGGCAGTGCTGCCAGCAGGGTGCAACAGCAGGTGGTCCGCTGCCTGCTCGAAGAACGGCCTCCCTACCTGCAAAGGCGGAGGGGGGCCCACACAACAGCTGATGTGCCAAGAAAGCATTGGGCATAGCATGGGTGGTCAACAATCTCAACATACCCGATCCTTTCCTGGTATGCTCTCGACACTGCTCACACATGCACCCTGGATGCGCACACCTTGAAGCCGGGGTCCCCTCCGGCTTGGTTCAGGTAAGGCGACGGGAGCGTCACCAGCTCACCAGCTCTGACCTTGTCCTGGCTCTGTGGGCTCAGCGCCTGCCAGTGGTCCTGAGAGACGTTGCCACAGGCAGCAGCAGCATCATCATCATGCAACGACGGAAGCACACCACGGAAGGGAAGCACACGAGGGAAGCGCACCACCAGGCAGTACATCACATGCATGATGTGTCCCTGTAAAAGCCCCTACTGATGGATGAAGCCCGTGCTGCTTGCCGAGGGCACATAGGCCACATACCCAGTCACCCACCATTGTGATGTCAATGGCAGGTGCTATGAGGAGGACGCCAGAGACCCTGCAGTCATGAACCATGAGAGATGTGATGGCGCTCGCCTCTTGCCACCTTCATACAACGCATCTTGTCTTCTGGATGCAATGCTGCGCTGTGTAGTGCTGCCAGCCTCACAGGCAGCATTGTGCAGTGGCGTGTGAAGCAACTTACAGCAGATACACGTTTTGCAGCAGGTTCCTAGCGGCTGAGTGCCAATCGTACTGCACCGAGATCGTACTGTGTGGCTGTACAAGGTACCTGCACGGCCGCAACAGCGCCAGCCGCATCGCGACCCAGCCGCCAATGGATGACCCTGCGCATGGAAACATACATGTCGAGGTCCCAAGCGATTTGTCTGACATCCATGAGATCCCCTCTGGCGGATTTGGCTGGCCCTCCCCATGCTGTTGCCGCCAGTCTAAGTGATACCCTGAATGGTCCTGCAGCATGTCAACATGAGCTCAGTTCGGTGCACAACTGCACATGGGGCTTGTCATGTGCATGCTGTCAACCAAATAATAATAATAATCATCATCATGTCGGGGGGGGGGGGGGGGGGGGGAAAAAACA
>BDCZ01000145.1:68033-90887 GCA_001662365.1 Chlamydomonas applanata
CCGATTATCACAACACGCTGTGACTGCACTACTGTGTCCAGCACTGCCAGAGCATCCCCCACCCAGTCATCAATGCCACAGGCCGTGAACTGGCCAGATGACTCCCCGTGCCCTTGGTAGTCAAACAGGACACCCTCATGGCCATGGCTCAGAGCCATGTCTAGCACTTGGCGTGCCTTCAGCCTGCAAGGGATGCATGCTGTGGGCTTGATCCAGCACACGTGTGCCGATGTGCTTGGGCAGCCAGCACAAGCATGTAAGCCATGTATGCATGAACACTTGCTTGAGCCCATGCTGGCCCAGGAGCGCACGCCATGCGCCGATACACATTGCCTACAAGTGCATGCACGTGCAGGGCTAGCAGGCAGCATGCCCGCCGCGCACCCGGTGCGTGCCGACTGCAGGCCGTTGCAGAACAGAAGAGCAGGTGCGTTGGGTGGGGCACTGGGTGCTGCAGGTACACGCTCATACGCGAGCCGGGCACCACTTGGCTCAGCCACGAAGAACTCAACTGCCGGCGCTGCCATCGCTGCTGCCATGGTGCCATGCAAGCGTGGATTAAGCTGGTTGGAATAGGCCGAACGATGCATGGCGAGCGACGTGCGGGTGCATGGCATGAGCCATGAAGCAGCACAGAAGGGGGTGAAGGTCAGCCCATGCCTGACACCGCGCATTCCCTGGCAAGACTAAAGGACCGCGCATTGTCACTTCAAGATAGATAACAAATGATTGGCAATGAGAGAGACTGGCGTGTGATGCTCTGCATGTGTCACCGCGGGATGTTTTGGGATGCTTTGACGTCCCGCTCATAAATCAAGTCAACATAATGCTGCAATTCACTTGGTCCTGACCCTCCGTGGTCAGGAGCTTGTTAGCCTTGGGCCATATGTGATTAATCTTAATCTAGCGGAACTGCCGGCATGTCTCCGCTCTGATCTGTGTTGTGTGTGACAGCTGGCTGGCAAACCATGGCCAACCAGGCGATTCAATTCCAAGTTCAGGGGATCGTTGCTGCAGCATGGCGTGCAGATGGAAAGCAGCTGGCCCTCGCAGCATACAACAGCTGCGATATTGAAGTCTGGGATGTGCCAGGCACTAGCCAGGAGGAGTGGAGGAAGGCAGGAACTCTGAGAGGTGAGGCTGGGTTTGCATCTGAGGCCTCTGGACCTCAAGATGCGGCCATCATGCCATGTGTGCCAGATGGCATATATGCACATGATATGACGCTGGCCCACCACACAGCATGTGCTCCTCAGCCTAGCCCCACCCAACAAGAAATTCAACCTGGCCCTACTTGCTGCTTGCATGCATGCTGTTGTGCAGGCCATGAGCACCCTGTGAGCGCGCTGGATTGGGACCACCCTGACTTCAAGCTGGTGTCATGTGGCCATGACCGGTGCGGGCATGCCTGGCATTTTATCGTGCATTTGCATACTGGTGGGATAACTGTCAGACAGGCGGTCAGCCACGCGTGGTGGTGCGCACACTGACCATCACACAACCCCAACGGATCCCAATCGCTTCATGCCTCACCATGCATGTCATACCTGCATGTTCCCTACTCCCACAGGAATGCATACGTCTGGGTTCATGAGTCCTTCCATGAGAACATAGCGGCCCTGGGCAACAGCAGCAGCGGCAGTAGCGGCAGTAGCAGTAGCGGCAGTAGCGAAAGCCGCTCGGTGGCGTCTCGGATGGCGGACGCTGGGTATGCCACGTGCGGGGGCGAGGGCGGCCAGGGCTGGTACAAGCAAATGGTGCTGACACGTCTGAAGCGAGCATGCCTTGCCGTGCGCTGGTCGCCGTGTAAGGTGAGCGCGGGGCAGTCCACACACACACACATACACCCGGACCCCCGGCTGGCTGGCTCATGACTGGAGCTTGGGTCTGTAATGGTGGCCTGCTCATGCACTGCTCTTGCTCCCAGCTGTGCATCACTGAGCATCACTGGAGACCACCGTCACACAATCCATGGCACCACAAAACCAGGGCAGCCCCCAAGACTGGTATGCTGCCCAGCACCGGCATGCTGCATGCAGTGCAAAGACCGGATCCCCAATACAATGAAGAAATGGTGCCCTTAGACATCCATGCACCCGAGTGTGATGCCATTGCTGCAGAGGAAGATGGCGATTGGGTCAGGCTCAAAGGCGGTGGCCGTGGCATTCTACGACGCAGACCTGCGTGTTTGGGTGCCCAAGGTGTGGCGTGCGGCGCTGTCCCTCTACTCGCGTCCACACCGCTGCTGCTGCTGCCTGTTGTCGTTGTTGTTGTTGTTGTTGGTGGTGGTGGTGGTGGTGGTGGTGGTGTTGGTGGTGTGCCCTCACAAACAGACGTTGTGTGGGAGATCCCACCGTGCTCCGCTCTCCCCCATTCTCCCTGCAACATCTCTAGCTCCTTCTCATCATGAAATCACTCTCGTGCCCTGCTGCTTCCCCTGCCAGATGATCAATAAGAAGCACAGCAGCTCTGTGGTGGCCCTCGCGTGGCACCCTGACCTCACCTCCCATCTGCTAGCCACTGGCAGCACCGACGGCTACGTGCGCCTCTTCAACACCCACATGCCAGGTGTGTGTTGAAATGATAGAGTGCTGGTTTGTTCATCAGCCTGGCCCCTCCCTAGCACACCCATCCTAGTTATGGCATGCATGAGCTCAGGCAGATCCTTCTTACAGACACAAATCTCATTCGTGCTGATTCGTACCTCACTCTCGCTGATTTGTGTCCGATCTTTTTGTTGCTGGAACTTGCATCACAGAGGTGGATGCACATCCCTCCGCACCTCTGCCGTACGGGTCTCCATCCTTTGGCCAGATGGTCGCTTGCGTGGCAGCCACGCCTGCACCCTCCCCCAGCCTGGCCCCATCCCCATTGCCAGTCCTTGCAGGAGGAGAGCCCCAGCACTTGCCCTGGGTGCACTGCCTGGCCTGGGCTGGCTCCCAGCTGCTGTGGGCCACACATGACACGCGCCTGCATGCCGCCAGCCTGTCACATCTCCTGGCCAGCAGCACAGCTACAGATACGCAGCAGGCTGTGCACACACAGCAGGCCGCGCAGCCGCTTGCATCGGGCGCAGCGGACGCGCGGGGTGCCCCCAGGGCGCAGCCGGCAGGTGAGCAGGGGCACAGGCAGCCGCAGCAGAGCATGCAGCTGCCTGGGTCACCGCTTAAGGCGCTGGCTGCGCTCGGGCCAGGTGTGGTGGTTGGCGGTGGGTGGGATGGCGTGCTGGTGGTGGTGCAGGCGGCACAGAACGGCAAGGTCGACGCTGACGTGGCGCCCAGCTGGAGCTTGAGGCACTTGCTGGGTGGGTTGCTTGCTGTGCTCAGTAGCCCAACTGCAACCCAGCGTTGTTGTAGGAGGCCGGTGGTGCAAATATATATGCTTGCAGTTTAGGCTGTGGCCCTGCATTAGATGCTGCGCTGGCCAGTGTGTCCATGGCCGGTGTGCTGGGGGCCGCCAGATTTTGAGGGGTGCATCTGCAGTTGCTGAGCTGCCTCTTCTCAACCTGTCACACTTGCAAGTTGGATCCCTCAGGCCACACCCGCTGTTCTCACTTTTCTCACACACCCCATGCAGGCCTGGGCCCACCGCCCACCACCTGTAAGGTCTCAGCTGCGCCGACAGCTACTGCCGTGCTGGCTGGGAAGCTGGCGGCACAGCTGGCTGTTACGGCTGGCCCGCTTGCGTCACAGCCCCCCCAGCAGGAGCTGCAGGAGTGGGAGATGACGCTAGCAGGTGTGAGGCATGGCTGTGTTGCCTGTTCAGGCTGCTGTTCAGGCCTGTTCAGGCTTGCAACAACCTTTCAGCATATCATCGCCATAGCCTGCAGGCTGGTGTACTGACAGGGGCTCTGGCTGGGGCGCTGCTGTTGTGCCTGGGACGCACCTGACTCTTTGTCAGAGTCTTTGGGTAGAGTCTGGGGCAGTCTTTGGGTAGCGTCTGGGGCGGCCACAGAAGGTCGTGCAGGCATATCTGTGGAATGCGATGGTATTGTTATTACTACACGGCCACAGGAGGTCACGTGGTACTGCTGCTGCTGTACTGCTGCTGCTGCTGCTGTACTGCTGCTGCTGCTGTACTGCTGCTGTGTACTGCTGCTGTGTACTTTGCAGGGGTGGAGCCTGCCCACACCAACCTGCTGACCTGCTTGTGTGCACCTGCGTCCGTGCACGCTTCGAATCCAACAGCGCCACCCACCCCAGCAGCGCCACCGGTGGCTCACCCGTTTGCCTCGGTTGGCTTGGATGGGCGGTTGGTCCTGTGGGACCTCGGTGCAGCGGGCCTGCTCTGAAGCCTGCTCAGCAGCAGGTGTGACCTACGACGCACATACAAATACAAAACGGTGGCGCAGCTCTGATGACGCATGCCCGTCGGCACAGGCTGCTGCGGTGCATGCGCAGCGCCAACGGCTGCTGATATGTATGCGCGGCGGCGCAGCTGCTGTGTCGCACACCAGTTGGCGGGGCTGTGGCAGGCTGTCACGAAGCCAAGCACAGCCAAGGGTCATGAAGCCAGGCACACTCTGTTCAGCTGCCTGATGGGATCATCGGGGGGTGTGGTTTGCGTGAGGTGTTCAACAGCTCTTTGTCACATTGTGTGATCCTATTGCTGGACATGTGGACGACAGCGTCACGGAAGCTGCTGCTGGCTGTTTACTGTGATTGGCACTAGCACCAGGGGGCCTTTTGTATGGATGTGCAGGTTGAGCCTGGTGTGTGTGTGTGTCTCCTGGTATGGGATTGAGACTGCACGGCCGGCAGTGCAGCGCCGTTCGTGAAGGGCATGTGGCATGCCAATGTCATGTGCATGCCGATGGTGGGGGCCAAACAGGATGCTTATGAACTCCTCTGTATTGTGTAGTAAACGCTTTACACTGTGTGGCATATGTGCAAGCAGCTCAAGACCCTCCCCAAAACTGTCATTGGACGCACGGGGCTGTAAACGGTACAGGCCCGGTCGCACGCACACGCACACACATCGAATCCATCAAGGTACAAGGTCATCACGGACACATGCCGTGTGCGACCATGCGTGACGCTTATGCCAGCAAAGCAGGCGCACACAGTGTGTGTAGCTGCTTTGCATGCGCCGCAGTCTGTCTTCTATTCTTCAAGTGTTGCAACCAATTGTAGCGGTGCCTGCGGCATGCTTAGGTGTGATAACGTGTGCATGCCACCACCTGCAGCTCCAAGTTTGGCAACTTGCTAAGAAGCCAACCGGTCCGGACCTTCAACCACCCACCTAAACCAAACCAATTAACAAAGTTTGAAGTTGCCACCTAAAAGAAACAAAGGCACACACTGTGGCCCAATGCATCATGCCAGGAATTCTTCATCACACTTGCCAATCTAATGGATTCAAACCTTCATCAGGTGCGGTGGGAAAGTTGCCTCGTCATCCTGTGCAATGGGAACGGGGCGAACCCAGGAGTGAACCCAACCAAAAGTCAAGTACAACAAGCTGACCCTGTTCATCCTCATCCCTCCAGGTTTTTTTCCAAGCGGCCATTCAAATGTGTTGTGTGACGGGATGGGGTGCTCAGCACTTGCCAACACAGGTGGCAGGGAATGGAAGCCTGGACATTTGAAACCACTCATTCAGTGCCAGGTGACCAGTCACTTCAGTCCTTCAACCACACAATGGACAGGATCAGGTGGTCAACCGTGGTGGTCAACCCAAGGCGGTGTGACCAGGATTGCAATAAGCTGGTGGTGCCAACCACAATGCAGGCCCAGAGCGCATGGTAAACGAAAGCCTTGCTCAAACATAGAGCAGTTAAGATAGGTGCCACAGGCGTAAGAGTGTCAGAAACGTTGCCTGCACGCGCCCGGCCTCTTTTGATCACACACCTCTCTGGTACGACCACTTTTTGTCAGCCGCCAACTGCCAACCGCACACTGGCCTCACGCAATCTCATTAAACCAAAGAGTTGTGCGCGTGCTGTGGACATCGTCAGGTGTCAGGCTGTGACTTCGATTCATCCAAGCAAATCATGCAGCAATGCCCATCACCCAGAGCGCCTCTTTGTCCATACCCACAGCTTGCCATACATGGTTAGTGTGCAAATATGCATGTCCCCAGCAGCCGCAAGCACAAGCGGGGCAAGCCAGGCTGGCAAACAACAATGCATCCACCACCCTGGTCAAACATCTGGTCAAACGTCAGACAAAACACGGTTGAACAAAAGCCAAATAGTGGTAGGCTCAGTGCCCAAAGACCTGGCACGCAAACGTTGTCGGGCCGGTTGATTGGCAGCTGGTGAAGCCAGTGCATGTGTTGCCACAAGCTCCGCTGCATGGCAGCATGCAGGCGATTGGGCATCACCAGGTGAGGGTGTCCAGGTGCATGCAGGATGCACAGGCTTTTGGGTGGGGTTGAGGTTTGAATGGGTTCATGTTGAGATGGTGGAAAGGACCCACAGATAGAGGGTAAGGGGGCCACCTGAGCAGGCCTGCTCCTCGCCCCCATTCCACTGCTCCTGTGCTCCCTTCCATCTTGCCCTCATTTGCTTGATCCTTCTGGCGTCCTCATGCCTGTCTGGGATGTGATTGATTGCCTCATTTACCTCTGATGCCGACTCAAACACCGTTCACCATACCTCCTGGGTCGGTCACATGCCAGCCCAATCATCGGCACCCAGCCACCACTCACCAGTTAGCGTTTGTGTTGCCCAAGATGCAGGTGTTGCCGCACGCAATGAAGGGGGTGGTGCACGGGGTGCAGGTGCCTGTGTGGTTGAGATTGCCAAGCAGGCAGACAGGCGGGGCGAAATGTTGAGTGTACTGCAAACAAGCACTTACCAGCGCCCACAGCACTGGTGAAGCACCCCCTGTAGTACAGGCAATATATTACGATACTCTATCCAACCACCACCTTTACAACCAACGCGCCACCCAGCCACCAAACCACCACCAACCACCCAACTGACGCACCAGGCCCCAAGGCGGGTATGTTGCAGATCCAGTTGGTGGGGCACTGGTAGCCAGGCCCACACCCTCCACAAGTGAGTGGGCCCTGTGACACGCACTGATTGGTGCTCTGGCACCACACAGTGCCAGCTGGGCAGCAGTGGCTTTGGGAGCAGTAGCTGCCAGAGGGGCAGAGAATACCGCAGCCACCGCAGTTGTTGCTGTCCTGCGGAGTGGGGTGGAGAAGAGCCGCCACGGCCGTCGCGAGTGAGATGAGACCCATACACGGCCCATGCACGATTTGCATGCTCACATGATTCCAATGCACATGGTACCGGGCCAGGCCCGTGACACACATGCCGTTTAGATCTCAACAGAGTATCAATAAGACGGTGTCTGCAGATCACAGGCAGTGCGAATGCTCATACTGTACTTTGCAGGCAGTACAATGGCAATAGGCACGCAGTACAATGTCCCTCACAGCCTCACTCACTGTGGACCAATTGGCCTCGCAGCCGTTGATGTTGTTGTTGTCACAGTTTGCATAGTTGGGATTACAGCTCGCAATCGTGCACACGCCGCCCATGCAAGCAGTCACCGCATTCTGCAGAGGAGGACTGCGAGCGGCCAGCAATGGAGCACAATGCTTGGAGAGCTGCGAAGGCTGGTCGGGCATTTATTGGTGATGGTCATGGGTTCCAGGCTAGTCACACAAGTTATTATAATATTGCAGAATATCGTAACTTTACATTTTAAAACGCTGCCTGTTGACCATCCAGCTGCTCCATCCATTGTGAGATGGTGGCACAGCATGCAAGCAAGCTGCCACCCGCAGCACACCCCCGCACGCGCTGTAGCCGTACATCATGCAAGCAAGCATGAGCTGCCTGACGACAAGTATGCCCGGACGTGTTGCATCGATGTGCAGCATGACGCGGCATGTGGCCACGCACCAGATCAGGCCGCAAGCGCCACAGTTGTTGGTGTTGCTGGCGATATTGACGCACTGGCCATTACAGATGATAGAGCCGGGGGCACAGCACTGCAAGTGGCAGCCAAGGCAGATTAGTTCAGTACTTGTAATAATGATAATAATACTAATAATGACACTACATTATTACTTGTAATGTTGCATCATAAAGGCAGTCAAGGTGCTGCGGCGGTCCATATGCATCAAGGTAATGCACGCGAACTGTGTCAATGAAGATATGCCCGCTGGGGTCATCGAGTTGAAGAGCATAATTTAGATGGCTAAACTCAACAAGGCCTCACGAACACATGCGTATGTGCATGAGATACAGAGTAGAGGCACATTGGGTGGTGCAACCAAGTCCAAGGTCCATCCAAGCACCTACCATGCATGCATGCTGGGCTGAAGTCTGCATGCTGGACTGGGGTGGGCCCCTGCGCAGCCCCTTTTAGCCAACAAATGTGGCCCTGGACATAGCAGAGCTGGGGTTCTGAGGCACCCTCTGGTACACCCCGTCACACAATATGTCGATATCACACAATGGTCAATCGCGGGAACTTGCCTGTCCATTCTGGCATGTGTAGCCAGCGGGGCACACGGCGTTGCAGAGTCCACAGTTAGTGGGGTTGTTGACCACATACGTCTCTGTGGAATGATAATCAGTTTTACCAGGTTACAAAAGCGTTAATCAGCTTACAACAGGGTTTCATCACACCATGTGCGAGGGCAAAGCGGGTGAGAGGTTCAGTGAGGGTGGGGTTTTTGAACCTCTGACAGCGGTGCATTGGAGCTGAGTGGGAAGGAGGGGAGGTGGTCAATATGGAGGGGTACTGTGTGTGTGGGGGGGGGGGGGCGCATTCAATTCTTCGAACAGATGCAATCACCAGCGCAGGCACCATGCGTGCAGCTGCCATGCTGCTGCCAGTGACGCATGTCATGCAGCCAACAGTACCAATCAGCACACGCACCGCAGTCCCCACTCGAAGTCTCACAGTTGGCATAGCTGCACGCATGTACAGCAACCGTGGCATGCAAGCAAGCTCTAGGTCCGGCCATGCAAGCACACTCCATGCTCACGACATGCATGTATGCACAGCAGGCCATCATGTACGTACAGCAGGCATGCCGTGGGTAGCAGTCGGAAGGCCATGTGCATCAGAAGAGCGAGAGAAAGAGTGAGAGAGAGAGAGAGAGAGAGGGAGAGAAGAGAGAGAGAGAGAGAGGCGTACCCGCTCAGGCAGCCCACATTTGTGCAGGTGCCGCCCACACATCCAACATACGTATTGGCCAGACTGTTGGTGCACACGCTGTTGCATGAACCGCTGCAGGTATATGGTAATATGGGTGAAGATTAGGCAGATCAGTAACGTTGGAAGCTGTAGATCAGGAGGGCGATCAAATGCTAACACGGCCAGGAGGCTTAGGAGAGCTGGGGCCATGTCCATGTCGCAGCACCAGCACATAATTATGGTACCACCAGCACCACCATTCAGCTGCCTCAGCAACATGCATGCTAATACAGTGTTTTTTCATCATTGATAGATACACGCTGTTCAAAGTGCTTCAGTCACAGTCTGCGCCCCCGATGCAGCGGTCAGTGCAGCAGCGGTCAGTGCAGCAGCGGTCAGTGCAGCATCAGGAAGATGGGCAGTATACGTCAGGCAGGGCAGGTCCGGCAGTACAGGGAAAGCAAAAGATATCTGCGGTGCAGTACGAGCAGTTCAGCAGCGGGGGCAGCTGTACGCACCAGTTGGCAGTGTCTGTGTTCAGGTTCACACAGCCTGCACCACACCAGGTGAAGCCTGTTGGACAGGTGGAAGAGCACACCTGTAGCCGTGTAGGGCACAGTTTCATGAGCAACAACAGCAGTAACACAGCATCAGTAGCCGCTTGCCGGTGCTCATCACTTGACCGTGATGACATGTCTCGAGCATAAAACAAATGCAGCAACCACACGCTGCTCCGTTCCTGCCTTTGGGTTTGGCACATGAGACTGGTGAGGATACGGGCTTGCAAGCGGCATGTGCAACATAGATGCGTGCGCTGCTTGGAACTGGTACCAATTGAAATGGGCAGACAAGGACAAGGACAAACGGCCAGGAAGGCAGCTGAGGCTGAACAAGAGAGTGCGCACCCCATTAACACAGTTCTGCCCTGTGGGGCACACGACGCCGCACGCGCCACTGCGGGAGATAAAAGGCACAGTAGCTGGTTGATGATGCTAGATATCGTGGCTGTTGGCAGATTGTGGTCCCTGCTTCCAGCTGTACTTCTGTGATGCATTCTGTGAAGCGTTGTGTGTTGTTGTAATCGTGTCAGGGCGTTTAGGCTGTAACCCTTCATGCCCGCAATACACCAGCAGCAGTACACGCTGTACATGCATCACTCATGTTCTGGCCAGGCATGAATCAAACACGCACCAATTGGAGGGGCTGTTCTGCAGGTTGACGCAGCTGCCGGCGCAGTAGGTTGTGCCTGTTGGGCAAAACGTGCAAGAGCCCGCCATGCAGACCATGCCGGTGGGGCACTCATTGTTGGACGCACACTGCGGCTGGCACTGCACAAGCAAGGAGCCAGGAGCAAGGAGTAAACGGCATTTGAGCAACAAGGGAGTAAGCAAACAAGTAAGGGGGGTGGGGTGGGGTGTGCTGTCATGACTAAGACTAAAACACAAGAGGGGGTATTGTGAAGTGGTGTATGACAGTATGAGTGCGGGTGTGCGGCAGCAGCGGCACCTGGCACAGCCAGCGAAGCAGGAGCAGCGGGCCAAGCCAACAGGCAGTTGTAACAGCAACAACGACAGTGGCAACACGGCATTGATAGAGGTAGGTATCAGCAAACCCCTGTAAACTCCTGCTCACCTGATAGCCCACGCAGACCTGGCCGGTGGGGCACTGCGCGTGATCATGCAATGGCGATGTAAGGTTGTGAGGTGTGAGGTTGTCCCCAGCCTAACACACGGCCTTGACGGCGCTGGGTGGCCTAGTTCAAACCCAAAGAATGATTACAGCTCGGAACCAGCACAGACTTATCAGTGACATGGCACGTGTCCATGGCACGTGTCTTGCAACGGTGTGCATTGGCCCCCCTTTAGCTGCCGGCATTTTGTTCAGTTGATTTGGGTTATAGCCAGCAAGTCAGAGTGGCCGTCACACCTGAGCGGAGCTGGTGCAGCAAGGGGCGGCGGTAGGACAGCAGTTGCCCCCAACACAGAATGGGGTGTAGGGCGTACAGGCCGGCAAACACCCACTGCTTGGCTGCGCAGCACACATGTATAGCAATTCGCAAAGGGGAGCGCATGCACGCCACATGTAGCCATCTGCACATCATGCATGATGCACATGGTGTGGCATCCGCATGCAGCCAACCAAGGGCATGGCCTTGGCTGTGGCAGCCTGCCCAAGCTCCCTGCTGCTGAAGCAGAGGGGCAGCAGCATGCATCTCGCCTCAAGGATCAAGCCAGGGCAGAGCACGGCCATGCAGCATGATGGCTTGCATGCCTAATGCACCCAGAACTCATGTGCCCGCCTGTCCCCTCCTGGCCCTGCCTCCCAGCCCGCCCCTTGCTGTTTAGCAAGCAGATATCCTTCCCTCTCAGAGCAGGCCACCACACACCGTCTGGCAGGTGCCCATCATACAGACTTGTCCCGTGGGGCACTGCGGGTGTGAGAGTGGGCCGGGCAGGGTCTGGTGTTCCAGCTTAGGCCGAGTTGGGTGGTGGGGCATTGGGCATGTGTCAGCAAGGCCTAAGGGATCTTCAGACTGACATGGACGGCATGTGTCGATGTGCTGGGGCGCACTGGCTTCAGCAGCTGCTGTACGCTTCACGCAGATGGAATGAAAGGGCCTTGTGCGAACCACGCCCGCATTTGTTGTGGATTGCGCCTGTGCCTCAGCCTCAGCACCAACCCAACTCAACCTCCTGCCTCCCGGCTGAATTGGCTCACCTGGGACGTGGTGGAGCAACCGCAGGGCGCAGCAGTGGGGCAGCAGAAGCCACCCACACAAAAGGGTGATGATGCAGGGCAAGGCGCAGGGCAGCCTGGGGTGCGTGTCGTGTCCAGAACACAACGAGCAAGTCAGCAGCAGGGCGAGTTAGCAGTCTGCACGTCAGGACGAGCTCATCTTGGCTTGGGGCCTCTTCAGGCATCGTTTCAGACATCAGACTTCACTCTGTGTGGAATGGTGCCGAAGCATAACAGCGTAGCTGCGGCAGGGGCTACAAGAGCTGCCAGCTACGCTGCTTGTGGCTGTACTGACAGCATGGGAGTGCTGTATAGGAGGGAAACAGCAACTACATTGTTATGAAACCGCTGCCACCCAAAACACCAACTACTTCGCCCGTTCATAGCCCAGCCTGCTGGTTCACGCACCTCCAGTCGAACCACAGCCCACACACTGCGTACATGGCACACAGCAGCAGATGCATTTGGATGTGGCTTCATCATCATGAACAGCGAAGGCATATGAGGTACATCAAGATTGCATGACGAAGTAAGGCATGATGTGAGGCCTGTTACGAGGTCTGCTGCATTTCTGGTAGGTAGGCTCCCCAAGAAAGCATACAGGTGACTACAGCATGTAAGCAGCTGGCCATAAAAACAGGCACAGGCACTACACAGAGTGGTGGGGACTAGAGCAAGCAACTGACTTCAGCGCAGGGTTTAGCGCAGCTGGACACCGGTGCGACCACATGCACAGTGGGGGTGACGCAACAAGCGCCCTGGGCGCACTCAGCCACTCACCGCTCCGTTAACACACTTGGTGCCGGACGGGCACACCACCCCACACTGCATCCACAGCATTATGAGCGACAAGGCAATGGCAGTCAGGCAGTGAACAGATGTGCGAAGGTGACCTTACTTCTGTCCCGCTAGCGTGGTCTCGGATGTCAAGAAGATGAACGGCCCATCAGCAAAGGTTTGGGTGCGTGGACATGTTCGCATCAACAGGCGGCAGGGCAGGCAACTGGGGACAGGCCACAGGCGAGGTGTTCAGAGCTCAGGCCAAGCGAGCCAAAGGGTAGACACAATGACTCACCGAGCCGCAGTTAGTGTTATCGTTGTTGCTGTTGGTGCAGCCGACCCCAGGGCAAGCGAGGTTCCATGGGTTGCTGCCGCATTGGGTCACACAGGTGCCACCAATGCAGTCCGCTTCAGCAGGGCATGTGTGACCTGTATGGCAGATGGTATTTGTGCGGTTTCCAGACCAGAGAAGCAACGAGAGATACATGCGTGACATGATTAATGAATGAACAGCCGGCATGGCTCGCATCTAGAAAGCAGCCAGACACGCATGTGTGGCAGACATGTGACCATCAATCGGACACGTAGATGTACAGCAGGCCGTACATGCCGCACTACAGAAGACACGCGCATGCAGCCGCACACACACAAAGTGCGAGCGACACAGGGGTTCAAGGCAGGAGGCGATGCAGGGATCAGTGCAGAAGGGATTCAGCAGTACAACAAGCAGTACAGGCTGGGGGCAGTTGAAGATAGGGATCAATAAAGCTAACCAGCCACCAACCGCAAGTCCCGCAGCTCTGGTCACTGGTCATAGTGTTGGTGCAGACCTGTGACGGATAGGAGTGACGGATAGGAGCACACAGTCACCTTCGGCTTGTGCTTCCAGCAGCGGCAGGCAGCAAGCAAATGGCTGGTCCAACTAAGCTATAAGACCACCGCCACCCTGGCTATCTACACATACCTTCAGTCATCACCCACGCATTGGAACAGGAATGTGGAAGCACCACACCACCAGGCAGATGCACCACACCACCAGGACTGTGGCAAGGGACACATGCAAAAGGGCACTTGTGACGCACTCCGTTGCAGTTGGTCAGGCCGGGTTGGCATGTGAGGACACACACTCCTCCCGTACAGGCGGTACCAGCTGGGCACACGTTGTTGCAGGCCCCTGTGTTGGCAGTCCAAACATGTGCGCCACCATGACCAAGTCAACAACGGCTTTGGAGCCAGTATTATGAACCACGGCCTAGAACCCTGGGCCCAAAAAACTGAAACCTGAACCCTTTCTTCATCTTTCCCCACAGTTTTTTGCCTTCGTTGTTCCTTTCCCCACGGGACCTGACAACCCGATGTGGTCCCTTCCATGGATCCAGAGCTGGCAGCATGTGCTGCTAATGTGAGCATCACGCACATACCGCAGTGCAGGTTGTTGGATTGGAGGTTGACTGGGTTTCCGTTGCAGTTGCCGTTGCCGCCGCCGTTGCCATTCCCAACGCAAACGCCATTCTGACAAGCCTGGGATCCAGTACACACCTGGGGGTGGGTTGTCAGAGGCGACATGAAAGCAAAATGGATTCAATGATGCAGTGATGAGGGGATAGATGTGGAGCAGCAGAAGGTGTGAAGGTGCAGTCCACACAGCCGCATGCAACACGCAAGTAAGGGCATTCAACCAACATCTCGCATCAGCATAGCTGCAACTGCTGCAGCAAGCGGATGTGGACGCAACTCACATTGCCACAGGCGCCGCAAGCCACGTTGCTGTTCAGCACTGCAGGGGCAGCAGGCAAGCAGGAAACAGCAGGGATTGAAAAGGGAAGCCGGACATGTCACACACCACCTGCTAATCAGCTGCCATATCAATGAATGACCAAGCCGAAGGCAGCCACCTCCTTGCTTTGGGGGCAAAAGCTGTGCCAACTACAGCCCAGTACAGCATTAAAGTCGTATTGTATCTGTCGTACTGTGTCCACCCAACCATGCCCCACGCCCCCAGCCTTCATCCCCCCTGTCACCACTGGATCCCACCTTCCTCTACTGGCCCGCCTGCAACTGCATATATGGTCAGCCATGCTGCTTGACTCAACAGGAACACTGTGAAGGCACCTGGGCCACTCTAGTCTTTAGGAAGAGCTTCAGGTTGATGGGCTCCGGCAAGCAGATGCATCTGTGAAACGCTGTGTTTGTTGTTTTATTTACTACTTTATTAGCCGTTGATCCCCACTCACGGTCAGTGCACACGCCCGCACAGTTTGTCAAGCCTGCGCCGCATGTCACCTGGCACACACCATTCTGGCAGGCCTGGCCAGCGGGGCACACATAACCGCACGTGCCACCTGCATGGGTGCTCATTAGTGCATGAAACAAACGCATGGTATGAGGGAATCTTGCGTGGACGAGTGATTGCCGTTAGTCTCCGGCATGATGTGGTGATGTACAAAGCCATGCTCATGCTGCTGTGCTGTGGCAGCACGCTGGTCGCCTGTGTGCATGACATGACTCTGTACATCCCATCAAGATACCCAAACAGTCTAGCGTAGGAGAACCACCGAAACGAAAGTACATCTTGAGGTTGGAACCGCTGTTAAACAACATTGCAGACCCTTGTTACGTGCACTGTGCTGCCATGGCACCCTCTGTATGGGCTCCAATATATATATATATCATATATATATATATAGCATCAAGGGCCTCCCTTCCCGCCTGGATGCACCGCTGCTACCTTTCATTGGCCGTTTCTGGAGACCCATCCCCTGTACCATCCCTTTTACTCAAGCTACTCACAGTTGTTGTTGTTCCACTGCACGTTGGTGCAGATGCCACCACATTGGACCTGGCCAGTGGGACAAGGGCATGGGGGAGCAACACAGGCCTGCAGGGGGTGCACAACAGAGTGGTGGCAGCATGCACAGCAAGCTCAGACAGGTGTTGGGCAGGATTGGGCACGTCAGCATAGTATTTTGGGCAGCAGCTTTGTATCAGCTCGGGTCATGAATGAAGGTAAAAGAAGTGAGGCAGACCCACCATAGGCCTGACTTTGAGGCTATGCAGGTATGCGACTCACGTGCCAGGCTAGTACGTACTAGGCTACAGGGTCTTGAGCTACACAGGCACGTCTCTCACCGCACTAATGAACACAGGTACACGAGGTAGAGCACTTGTGGCAGTTCAGATCTATGCATTGCCAACATGGACGAACGCATGCTACATCCGTGGTGGTTCAGACGGCATGGATGCATGCAGCTGAAGCAAGTGGCTCACCCCCGCCAAGCAGCTGGTGGTGTTGCCCGTGCACACATTCCCACAAGCACCACCTGCAGTGATAGTGTGCACAAGCACAGCTAAACTAATCAAGGTGAAGGCAGCATTGTTTGCAGTCCCCAGGCGGTTAGCTTTATAAGTGTGGCTTGCTTGTGGTTGATTGGCATTGTGTAGCAATATCACCAAACAGGCTAGTTGGGAAGTGCCGCACCTGAAAGGTGGGGTGTTGATCGAAGGCAGTCATGCAAGGACGTGCAAGCTTGGGAGTTCTGATCATGCAGGCATGCACACCCATCGCATGCAGGCTCAGCCACTCACAGTTGGTGTTGCTGTTCTGCAGGTCTTGACAACCTCCCGCGCACAGCGACTGCCCAGTAGGGCAGATCAGCGAGCAAACACCACCGATGCACGTCAATGGGGGCTGCGGCGGTACAGACACGACGCGCACACACCATCAACGAATGATGTTTGCGCGCGGTGCTTGCAGTTGGTCTGTATGCAAGCGATCAATGAAAGGTAGGGCCAGCAGGCAGCAGGTATAGCTTGAAGCCGCACAGAAGCAGGAGCTGCAAATGAGCATGAGCAGAGGCGCTCACAGGACACTGGCTCCCGCATGTGCCGCAGTTGCCGTTGTCCACCGACAGGCTGCGCGGGCATGCAAGCGAACAGGTATGGCTGGTCACACTGCAACACAACCACAACTGCAATGCAATGCAAGCAGGTTAGTAGCTCGGTACTTGGCGCAGCAGTACAGTCAGGCGCAGGGGGCACATGCTGCAGTACACGGATGATGGGCGCAGTACATGCACCAGCAGTTGTGTTTCATCAGCACGAACATCAGTGCACGAACTGTGAGCAGTGGATGCAGCAGTACACAATCCACATGCACAGCAGTACACATGAGACATGACGTGAGCAGTACACAGGCAGTGCATGAACCAGTACAGCAGCACCCACTCGGTGCAGCCAACGCCGGTGCAGAAGGTGAACGGCTTCTTACACAGCTCCACATCCTCACACACCTTGACACAGCGCCCCATCACACAGCGTGTGCCTGCACACGTTCGGTTGGGTGGGTGGTTGTGGGGTTCAGAAAGTTCGACCTGATCTTGGGCAAGGGTGGTGGCCAGTCACACACCCGGGCGCTGTGTGCTTCTCTTGTTTGGTTGGCTGTCTTGATGCGTATAGCAGTTTGCTTTTCGTGCATTATGGAGTGGGGAGATGAATGGGGTGGGGAGATGAATGGTTGGTTGGTGTGATCGAGTGTGGGCTGGGAAGGAGGGCGCTGCCGCAGCACATATGCAGCCAGGAGCCATGCCCTGGCCCGTTTCTAAGGCCCACACAGTACATGCCGATGTGTGATTCATTCACTTAGATCAGGCAGAGGCCACGGCCCCTGCCTCTCGCTGCTGCAGTGCATGCTCATGCGCCAAAGCACGTATGAATTGCAAATGCTGCTCACACGTGGATGACGTGTGAACAGATGCCCAGTCACACGTTTACACTGATTAATACACGGGTCACACACCTGGGGGGCACTTGGTGTCACAGGTCCCGCAGTGTGAGTTGGAGGTGAGGAGGTCCACACAGATCTTTGAGTCTCCTTCCGGACAGGTGGCAAAGCCCTTGCAAGAATCACACGCCTTCACACATGCGCCCTCCAGGCAGATTGTCCCTTCTGCATTGTGGAAGTCAAAGCGCAGTAGTGCAGGGCAGTACACATGTGGACACATAGGCGAGCCAAAGCGCAATTATGCAGGAGAGTACATAATCATGGGTTCACGTGGGTATCTTGTGCGATTGGTGGATGTGCATGCTGCATGCAGCAAGCTGCCCCACTTTGTGCCGCTGGGTTACGGTGGATGATATGTGTTGTACTGCTCGGGCATCATGCAATGTGCTGTACTGCCCGCATACAAATGATCCCACCTGGACATTTGTTGAAGCACGCGCCACAGTGGTCGGTGCTCATGAAGCTGCGGGGAATCAGAGGAAGGCAGGTGCCACCCACATCTGTGAAACGCCGTGTTATTATTATCATATAGGTGTCACCCAGGGTGTCACCCACGCTCAGGTTAGAGTCCAGCACTGGACACCTCCCATGTTCTGGTACTTGAACAGCGTGCCAGGAAGGCAGCCTGTCAGTGGGGGCCTCTGGGAATGCATGCATGCGCTGCCACACCAACTTGCTCCATGCAGGCCATTCCCATACCATGCGGCTCCATGCGGCTTCTCAAAAGTGTCACTCTATACAGCCAGGTCGGGCCATGCGTTGTGAAACGCCGTGTGAATATTTTTCAGGCCAGGCCACCAGGAAGAGCTGCACCCATCCCAGAGCCCACCCATCACTGCTACAGCGCCACCGCAGACCCCCCCCAACAATGGCACAGGGCAGCACAGCACAGCACAGCAAAGCACAGCACGGTGCAGCAAAGCAAAGCACACCACAGCACCGTACACCACAGCAGGCGGCCTGCAAGCCACTCACTCAGCACACGTGTCCTTGCACTGCCGCAGGCCAGCAGGGCACGTGCATTTGCCACCAATGCAGCTGAGGCTGCCGGGGCAGGGCGCGCAGCCCCCACAGAAGTTGGGGTTGTACAACACATCCACGCACAGATCTGAGGAGCAAGCGGCAGTCAAACGTGCTTAACCACAGTCAAACATGCATGGTGCAGTCAAATGTGTGTTCAACACGACAATAGAGCTTGATTATCAGGCCCCCGCGGCTGGGAGCCCAGGGCCATGTGATGCAATCGGAACCAGATCTGCATGAGAGATGCTCAGCCCAAGCCCTCACTCACTGTCACACAGCACGTAGGGCCTGGGGCAAATGGGCTGGAGCGCCACGCATGCGCCCCCCACGCACGCGTGTGTCTGGGGGTTGCAGACGACACCGCTGCATGCGGGGCGATGATGAACAAATTTGAAATTTCTGATGAAAGCAGTGGCGTGGCAGCTGTGTGCGGTGCCGCACCACCAACATGCATAATGTGTGCAGTCAGCGTGCGCTGCGTGCTTGCATGACATCACCCTTGCACAGGACCACTCTTGCATGCTGATGGCCTGCTGGATCTGCATCAAGGTGTGCAGGCAGACCCCTGGAGGATGAACTTAAGGGCAGCAGCTGCAGCTGGGAACACTCACCAGGCACCGCAGTTGTTGGGATTCGTGGCCACTGCCCACAGTCATGGATGGTGCGCATACAAGGTAAGACACAAGCAGCCAACAGCGGTACAGGGTGTTTGAATGGGGCAGGAAGACAGTCAGAGGAAGCCGGCTGGCTGCAGATGCATGTCAAACAGTCTGTGCAGTTGCCTGTGAGCCAGGCCCTACATCAGGCTTGGGGCCTCATAGCGGCCCAACACCCATGGTGGTCATGCAAGCATGCCCCCTTGCCGCTGCACGAGCCACTCACAGTCGACACACTGCTTGCTGCACAGCACTCCCCTGCAGAGCACCAGTAAGTATTGTTTGCTGCATTCCTGACCGCTGGCCTTCCATCGGCCATAGCAGCGTGCTCCATGAACCAATGCATCTATCGTGCATGGTTCCCCTTCCATGCTACCTCGTCCTTAAGCGGCTCCTCAGTACAGCGATTGTGTGCATGGACTCGGAATGCAGCATCGCGGGCATGCTGCCGTGGTCGTGCAGCGTTCAAATTGCAAGCGCAACTGTATCTTGTCAGCCCCTTGCGGACATACAGACGTATCACGCATAGATCCTGCAGACGATACTCACTTCAGAGGGCACTGGACCAATTTAGCTATAGCAGCAGTATTGTCGACCAGGCCTGGCTGTGCCACGCTGATGCCTGCATGCAATGACGGGCTTATAGCTATGAAAAACAATATCAAAGCAGGCTCTTGTCCGCTGAGCAGCAAGAATGAAGTCGGTTTCGAACCCTGTCGTCAGCAACCATACACGTACGCAAGTTCAAGAGGAAGAGCGCAGCCACGATGGCGCGGCAGAAAAAGTATCGCCCCATAGCAGCCGGTTTTGGTAGTGCGTGGTAGGGGAGGCCTCGTTCAACAATAGTCGGCAGCAAGCAAGCGTTCTTGGTGCCCCCGATGATCTATGCGGGCACTGCGCGTGTAGAGGTTTTGGATGGCCAGGTCACTCCATCCCCCGCGACCCATGCGCGGCCATTCCACCCCGCCTCGCCACCTGCCCGCGTTTCCCAGGTGGCGCTACATATCAGCAGGTCACAGTTGCAGGACAAGCAGCTGATGGGCAACCTGGCACAGCTGTGCCTGGACGCACAGGGCGCACGTGTGCTGCTGCGCGGTGCGGCATGGCACTGCTGCGTGGCGTGATGTGGCACATCACTGGTGCAACGGCTGCGACCACATGTCCCCTGTATAAATAACTTTGTATCAAGAAATCTAAAAACATTGCGCACAGCAAGCATGCAACATGAATTCACTGAAAAAACCCAACTCGAGGCATCAGGAACTTTGGACATGCTTGCCACTTATCGTACAACATGCCAGCGAATATCATGGGCCATGTGCCAGGGTCATGCCGCCCGTCCGCATCTATCCTAGCTCAGGTGCTTGTGCAACAGGCTGCTGCCTCAGTAATGCAGCATGAGCCTTGTCGACGGCCTCAGAAGTTTTGCCTGCGGCGTGCAAGTCATGCCCGTCCAGGGTCATCGCACTTGCGTGGGTGCTTTAGCTGCAGCCCGCCAGCTCAAGGAAGCTGGCTTGGGTTCAAGGACTTCATAGTCCAACGCTGACTAGCAACCAGCACCACAGCCCCCGCCTTCACCCCCGCCCCCACCACCAGCATCACTCGATGACATGTCCACCTTACACACCCCTTGGACCTGCAGCCACACACACAAGATGCACCTGCGTGCGGGAAGAACACACGACACACGAGGAGGGTGATGCACGCAGGAGAACCGTGATAGGGGCGGTGGCAGATGAGAAGGCAGTGCACACGCAGCGAGTGTTGCAGCACAGGATAGCATCCAACAAAGCATGGGTACCAGTCACTGATGCGAAGCAGTGGCAGCCACGTACCCAACGATGAGGGCGATGGGGCAGTAGATGACTGCAAAAAGATCGAAGGTGTGGTCTGAGGACTCTGAAGCCAGCGAGAGCGCTCCAATCACTGCGCACACATGAGCCGCACAACGTTTGACCAGGTTTGACCAGGTTGGGCAACAGCGAGCAATGCACAGCACTGGTGGAGGCACGCGCTGGCGCTTCCTGGGCTGCTGCTTTTGCAAACACTAGGTGGATGGTGCTGGCACATGGGCGCATATCATGTGTGCGTCCCGATGCGGCTCAGCTTGTGCAGGGCAGCTGTGGGGCAATCGAGGCATGCCCTCTCCGACTTATCCCTCAGCCCAACATGCCATAACAAGGTGTGCACGAGGCATGCGTGGGGACCTGCGAGCGCGGTCAATGCGCATGGCCGCCTGCCCAGCCTTGGCCTTCGCAGGACCCAGTCGCTGGCATGCATGTGTATGTAGGCCGAGCACATGCATGCGTGTGCCCCGAAGCGCACTGCATGGTGCCGACCCTGTGCATGTTATTACCCGGCCCGAACCTACCAAGCATTATGGGCGAGGGTATCAGCAGAAGCACTGTGCAGCAAATGCTTGGGCAATGCCACCACTCGCTCGCCGTGCTAACAGGCGCGACATTTGTCTTTGCCTGCCGGACTGACTGGCCCTGGACCACAACCGGTGGACTCTCTGTCAAATCATGGAACTCATATGCTTGGGTGCTGCTTTGTGGCATCAGGACGTCGTCTGACGGGGCACACACCGTTCACAGCACCTGTCTACCGATAAGGCCTAGATAAGTATTTAAAACTGTTGCATCGTCAACACCATAGTTTTTCCGACGAAATTGTGTCCTGGCTGCCTGAACCCGGCTGAACCACATCACAGCATATAGCAAGCCCAGTGAGATGCAGTGTACAGAGCTGATCCGGCAGTCGTCGCTCTGTGTATGTGCAGCAGTCTGTGGCTGGATGAGGTGTTTGTGCTGCACTGCTGGTTTCGGTTTCCAGGGTTGTCTCTCCCCACCAGCATGCGTCATCATGTACTGCATGCGCCAGCAGGACCATTCAAGCCCCGCACCTGATCTAGCTAGATAAAGGCATTTGTGATAGCAGGCTGCACAACTCTGCAGCATGTGCCTTATGCTTGTTGATGGCCACAGACATGCAGCAGGCCCGTTCTGCAATGTTCAACTTCCATGGCGATGCATCTTCCTGCTGCCCTTAGCTGTGGGTGCTTGAGCTGTAGCCCACCCAGATAAGAATAGCACAGCGTGTCCTGCCCAGCCTGGCGTGTCGCAAAAAAGGTACTTCCACCACAATCATGAAGACAGTCATACGCACGTAAACCGAGTTCAATGAACACACTTGACTTGTTACAGCGTTTCCCGTTAAACGAGGTGCTGCGATTCCTTAATCTTCCTCAGAATGTACACAGATGCGCATTGGACGCCACAACACTGTAGTTCACTGTGCACGCAAACCAGGGTCAATCGGGCACTCAGTAGCAGCCAGCTGACACACCACCCGGGACCACCGGCAGCAAACCGGGGACCACGGGGCACCCCAGGCGAGCGTACGTACGAGTGGGGCCGGGCGGGCGGGGGTCACACCCTCTTGTGGTGCCGGACGCATGGATGGTGTGCCAAACCAGACGGCGCACCAATGCAACACGTACACCCTTTGAGGTGCAGCATGCACAATGTTATCCTACCAACCCATGCCAAGCACAAATGGTTCACTCAGCCCTTCCACAGATACCCCTTCCGCCGTGTCCTATCCTGTGCTAGCTGGTACCATGTGCTTCGAACCCCAAGCTGTTCAGGCTTCAGGGCCGAAGCCCGCCCGGAAAGCTGGCTTACATTCATCAATGAACTTGAAGTCCATCGCCAGTTAGCAGCCAGCACCACCGCCGCCACCCTCACCCCTGCCCCCCCCCCTCCTCCTC
>BDCZ01000145.1:91680-103342 GCA_001662365.1 Chlamydomonas applanata
ATAATACCACCCGCCGAAATCACACCATGAGCTGTCCCCAGACTCCTCACCCTTGCAACCCCCTGGGTACACAACCATGCAGACAGCATACATACACTTGCATGCGGAAGAATGCTAACGACGTGGAAGGGTGAAAAGCAACAAAAGTATGATGATGGAGGGAAACCTTGATATGGACTGTGGCAGATGGGAAGGCAGTGGACAAGCCGCGAGCGCCGGAGCCAGCCCATGCAAGTCCATGCATCCACACCACAAACATGCACCAGCAACCAACTAGCACTGAGCTTGGATCAATACTACTATCAATGGATCTTTCACGGGTTATTGGAGGCATGACTGCATGGCAGACATGTCTCTGCATGCTGGAGCCCGCCCGAGGAGCTGCCTTGTACTGACAAATCTCCTAATCCATTGCTCATCAGCACCCCCCAGCACCAGCGCCCCCGCCCTCCCCCCCGCCCCCGCCCCCACCACCAAAACCATCCCCTGAACCTTGGCACACTCCAAGGATCCACAACCATACACACAGGGTGCACCTGCGTATTGAAGAACAAATGACAAGAAAGGGTCGAGATGCAGGGCAACTTGGTGGTTATGTACTGTATGGACAGTGGCAAATGGGAAGGCAGGGCACAGACAACCAGTGATGCAGCACTGCACAGCATCCAACCACGCAAGGTGCATGGGTTTAGGTCACTGGTCAAGGTCACTGGTACGCAGCCGTGGCAGTCGCGCACCCAAGGATGAGGGCAATAGGGCAGTAGATGACTGCAAAAAGGCCGAAGGTGCGGTCTGAAGACTCTGAACATGCAGAAGCCAGCGCGCGCGCTCCAATCACTGCGCACACGTTATGGGCCACACGATGTTTGACCAGGTTTGACCAGGGATACGTGTGCCCATGTGTGCCCATCTGCCCAACTTGGTTATGGTGTTGTGGTGTACGCCCGGTGCTGTGTACGTTGGTCTCAGTTTACGTGCATGTGTCTGTCGAGGACTTTAGCTTCAGCACAGCCAGGCTCCGGCATGCATACAAAAGTCATGTAACTGTGCTGCGCCGTGTATTGAGCAACAACGAGCAATGCACAGCACTCGATTGGTGGCGGCACGCGCTGGCACTCTTTGGCTGCTGCTGCATCCACCAGGTGCTTGTGATGGCACATGGGCGTGTGACATGTCTACATGTGCGAGTCCCGATGCAGCTCCGTTGATGCAACTGAATGTGTGGAAATCGAGGCATGCCCTGCTCTGACTTCAGACCCAATGCATGCCCCGTCCTGGCCTTCTCAGGACCTATCTGGCACGCATGTATTCAGTCCAAGCACATGTCGCGTGTCCCAAGTCGCACTGCATATGCACAGTGCATCACGGTGCATATGCATGGTGACATGTACTTGAACACCACGCATGTACCCCCACATTACCCAAACCTACCAAGCATTATAGGCGCGGGCATCAATAGAATCAATGTGCAGCAAATGCTTGGAACGTGCCACCACTTGTCGCTGAAACAGGTGCGAGCGTTCGTCTTCGCCTTTGCCTGCTGGACTGGCTGTCCCTGGACCACATCCATTGGACGCCCCGTCAAATCATGGAACTCATTCGCTTGGGTGCTGCTGCCTTGTGGCATTGATGATATCAGGACGTCCGACAGGACGCCGTTCAGAGCGCCTGTCCAGAATGTCTACCAACGAGGCAAAACGATTTTTTGAACCTGTCAGTTCAAAGCTCTTACGCGGTGACAGCGTGTCTGGCCTGGCTGCCTGAACCCGGCTGTGCACCGTAGCAAACACACATATGCAGGCGGTCTGGTGCAGCTAAAATCCTACCGCAAGTTGCTTGGTGCAGCCAGAGTTTGGGCTAGGTCGTTGGGTTGGTTTCAGTTTGAGGCGTGCGGTTTGTCACATAATGTGCACACATCTGCAGCTGGATGGGTCTCTGCGTGTACCCTCAGATAACTCCCAGGCCCGGAACAAGGCGCCCACTGCTGTTTGTTGGCTGAACTGAGCGCGTCCATGATGAATGGCCTGCAATGTCTCACTGCCTCAGGCGTGCCTAACGAGCACGTCTACCTACCATTGAGGGCCCCTGTTCTGCAGGATAGGGCACAGATGGGTTGGCTCAGCAGCCACCTGTGGATGGATTGAGCTGCATGTTGATCCCAGAGCATGGGTCTCTGCCAGTTCAAGCTGCCAGTGCAAGCTGACTCATCTCAGTCAAATGCAGCTGGGCAAATGCACGTGGGGCCGGTTAGTGGGAGCTGCGTCAGGTTACAGCACGCTGTGTGTGCATCACAAGCGTCTGAGGCCTCTCGTCTGCCCCGCCCGACTTCCCATCACGCACAGCGCAGCCACTGTTTTGACGCAGCCGGCACGCATGAGCGCATGAGATGCCCGCCGTAAGCAACCACCCCTCTCCTCCTGTATCGAACAGAAAAGAAGCGAGGGGGCCGTTTACAGAGCACCCACAGCCCACACGCGGATCTGGCCATCAGTGTAGCCAGAGTACAGGGTGGAGCCATCAGCAGACCAGGCCAGGGACACGCAGTAGGGCACGGTGGCCTTGCGCTTGAACTCCTTGTTGAAGTCGGGGCGCAGCTCGTCGACCACGGACTTGGACTCCAGATCCCAGATCTTGATCGCAGACTGCGCAGCCAGATGCAAGACGGTGGCGTCACGAGGGGTTCGATGCACACCAAGCACGGTCACGGGAGGGGGCACACGCATTTGACATGTCAGCGGCTTGTATTCAGCAACCTGGCAAAACAGCCCATCATAGCCCGGTTCTGTATAAGTATTCTGTACAAGTATTCTGTATATATGCAGTATGCTCCCACATCTGGTGTAGGACCCGGGGCCCCCAATGGTTTAGCCTACGCCCGTGCCCGAACGGCAACGCACACGTGCACAGACAAGCACCAGCCCCCCGAGCTGCTGCATGCACACACAGACACACCTGGGTGGCAGCCACCAGCCAGTAGCGGTTGGGGGAGAAGCACAGGGCGTGGATGATGTCACCCGCGTCCAGGGAGTACAGGCGCTTGCCCTCAGCCAGGTCCCACAGCATGGACACACCGTCCTTGCCGCCAGAGGCGCACAGAGATCCGTCAGGGGAGACAGTCACGGTGTTGACGTAGCCCAGGTGGCCAGCCAGGTTGCTCTTCAGCTTGCAGTTGGTCAGGTTCCACACCTTGACCATCTTGTCCCAGCCAGCAGAGACAATGATGGGGTTGGAGGTCATGGGGGAGAAGCGGACGCAGGACACCCACTCGGAGTGACCCTCGGGCTCACCAATGGTGTACTTGCACTCGCCCAGAGTGTTCCACAGCTTGATGGTCTTGTCGCGGGAGCCGGACACGATCTGCAACCAAGTCAGCAGCCGCGGTCAACGGGCACGGTCAGGAGGGGCGGAGCGGTCAACAGCGCTGGTGAACGGCCAGCGAGCGGGCAAGAACCCAAGCACAGCGTACCCGTAAGCTGCTGCACAGGCTGCAGTGCATCTCGCATTAACAGCTGCCATCATCAGTGCCCATACACATGTCCCAGCTGCAGTTGCACTGGTTGGCTGACAGGCTGCGGCCCCACCTGCATGCCCCCTGACCTTGGCCCCATGCAGATATGAACCTGCAGATCCGCTCTGCTCGCCCGTGTAATCCACGCTGTGTCGCTGATCGCTCTCGCACCTGGCGGTTGTCCACGGAGAAGGCGACGGACAGCACATCCTTGGTGTGGCCCACGAAGCGGCGGGTGGTGGTGCCGGTGTTCAGGTCCCACAGACGCAGGGTGCCGTCCCAAGAGCCAGTCAGGCAGAACTGGCCATCGGAGGAGATGACGACGTCCTGCACGAAGTGAGAGTGGCCCTGCAGGGAGCGCTTGGCAGTGCCGTAGTTGTCACCGCCACGCTCCAGCTCCCACACAATGACGGTCTTGTCACTGCAGAGCAACCATTCAGGTAGGGTGTCAAGATCCCATGCATGTAAGTTGAGCATAGCAGCAAGGCCTCCTCCATGCAACCCATGCACGTGCCATGCTGAACAATCAGAAGCACTGCCTGTCGGCGGCTACAGCTCTAGCTGGACAGATCAACGCCCCAGCAATGCTCACCGGGAAGCCGACAGCAGGGTGTTGCTGGCGGGGTCGATAGGGGTCGCCAGGGCGGTCACCCACCTGCCGAGAGCAAGAGGGTAAGACAAGTGTCAGTGTGGCTGGAGCAGCACCACCTGCAGAACATTACAATATATGTTGGAAGCCTTCACTCACCCGGCGTGGCCCTTCAGCACACCGCGCATAGTCAGAGTCTCGGCCATTGTATCTGCCTGCAGGTTATGATGCGAGACGAAATTGCTTTAGATGTATATTCTGCCCATGGCGGCAGTAAAGTACCGAGTGGTGCGTGAGCGCAGGCACACCTGATAGAACTCTGGGAATTCTAAGAGGGCGAGACATGCAGCTGGTCCTGCACAAAATGGGGCATCACACGTCACCCTGAAGTGGCCCGTTCAGTGCGCCACCAGAGAAGCGCCAGGCTGCTGTGCTGTGTATGGAGCTGCAAAGAGATGCAGAGTGCAGGAGCAGGAGGACCGGTATGGTCAGGCTGCACAGCACCACTGCAGCCCGTCCTTTGGCGCTGGAGGTACATGCCGAGGGGAGCCCGTTCATGTGCGCAACATGAAGCTGCAGCAGTACTGACAGTAGGCTGCTGCATCAACGGATGCTGGTGACAAGCATCTGAGCATGATGTGGACAGGCTATCGTTACACAGGGTGTCAGGGTCATGTGCTCGACAAGCCCAATTGGGACAAGGTCATTCAGCCACCCTGCTGTTGCATCTAGTAACAAAATAATAATAATAATACGGCGGCATCTAAGCCCCAGGGTTTAGGGTTTTAGGGTTTAGGGTTTAGGTTTAAACCCTAAAAGGCCCCAAACGCAATCCGTGCGATCACAGCCTGCTGTGATGGCCCACACGCAGCGGGCGTGTTAACCCCGGCCCCTGGCTTCGGCTGCTGCAGTCATGGGGCTGCGGCTGTGCAGGACAGCCCCCAAAATCAATGCTGCGCCCTGTACCCCACCGCACAGCCGCCATGCGTGGGTCCTGCGCCTGCTGCTCTAGGAAGGGTAGGGAGATGAGGGGCGTGGCTGTGTTGAGGTTGGACTGAACCAGCTGGACGAGCTCGTCCACGTCTGCATGCATATGGGCGGCTGAGAGGCTAACGCGCAGCCTGCGGGCATAATGACAGGCACAAGCGAGGGCACCACCTTGTCAATTGGATCTCTCTTCTTGATTGCCTTAGTTGTTCTGCTAGCCTTGGAACGCACAGGGAAGGTGCTCACAGCACGCACACCACACATCACGGCAGCAAAAGGAAACACAGGCTGGCTGTCGTTGCTGTCAAAGGAAGACAGACCTGCAGGTACCAGGTGGCACGGTGGGTGGCCTGATGGCGGGCACATGCATGCCTGCCCGCAGCAGCTTAGCGCCCAGCTCAAGTGCGGGCTGGAAGGCACGCAGCGGGTCACACAGCAGGCAGCCGGCATTTGAGGACAGCACAGGCGATTGGTAGACACCAGGGGGTTGGACAAAAGTATGGACAAGATGCATGACTGAGCAGTTGCTGTTGCCAACAGGGCCTTGTCACGCCTTCTTTGTTCCTGCAGGGTTACTTGCAGTTTCTTATTGAGGCCTGCATGGCAACAAATAATCGTCTGGCCTGGAAGCAATTGATCCACAGGAAGATCAGGGAATCGCAGCACCCCTAATGGGAAACGCTGTAACAAGTCAAGTCCTGCATGGCAGGCATGCAGATCCATCTGAAACACCAGGCAAATCACCGTACTATATCTTATAAGTGACCGACACCCACCTGCTCTCCACCAACCACCAGGGGCACCACAGGGCTGAGCGCTGGGATACCCAGCGCAGAGCCCAGATGAGAGACGAGGGACCACACATGCGCGCGCCGCCACGACTCCCTGCCCATGCAAGCAACAGCAGGGAGAAAAGCAGCAACGGCGGCGGCAGCTGGGGATCAGTGTGTGGGTTGTGGGCTGTGCATGTGTACACCAGTAGGCTGGAGGTATCTGAGCGCAGCCACCTGCAGCCTTCCAATCTGTGATCAGTGCAGCCCTCAATCGACCACATACAACTAGCTTAGTAGCTCCCTGACACAGCACTGTGGTAGGCACTTGGCAACACAAGTGTTTTTTCAGTACCACAGCTTGTCACTCAACTACTCCGACGTGAGGGACACGGCCAGCTCAGCCATCAATGCGCACCCCCTTCCAAGGATCACATCATTAACTACAGGCATATGGCACCTGGATCTCTACGGTCTTTTCAACTTCTAGTTGATGGGCTCCGGCAAGCAGATGAACCTGTGGAACGCCGTGTTATTAATATTTCTATTATATGGCACCCGCGCCGTGCCTTTGAACCTGGAGGGGCTGCCCCCACTGACCTGTGTGACACGGCGAGCGCGGCTGATGCTGCGGCAACCACAGGCGTAGGCAGCGCGGTGGAGTACACGTACGCGCGTCCCTGCAGTACGCAAGCGGTACACAAGCAACAGCAGGATGGGCACACATGACACATGACACACGTGAAACGTAGTGAAGTGTAAATGCTCCTTAAGTGCGCTGGGGTGCTGTGACATTGTTCAGGTTAGCAATGAGGCAAGCAAAGGGTGCTGCACCCCTTGGAAGCTCTGGGGGCTATTACACAATTGGGAATAGAACAATTGCTGGCCACCTGGCATCCCTCAGCACACTGTAGTTCTGTCCACGTCCATCACGACCTAGATCATGGCTCTTGCTGCATGTCACTCACCTTGTTCAGCAGCAGGGCCTTGAGGTCCCGGCTTGTGGCCACAAAGCCGCCTAGCGCCCCAAATGCCTTGGATAGCGTGCCTGTGCAGAAGGCAGCCCCACGGCAGAGTGAGATGTGACACGAGGCATGCGCGGTTTGAAGCCCTAAACTGACCACCCTCGGCACTGGGCCCACAACCGATTGCATAGGGCGCAGGCCTGCTAACTCCTCTTTGCAAACATGTAGACACAGCACGTCAGGCGGTGTGTGCAAACAGCCACAGCAGCCCCTGCGCAGATGTGCTGGGACAGTCATGAAGTTTGTCGTGCACAAAGCAAGATGCCAGGCACAGCACGTGACAATTTCTGACGTTGGCGTTTGTGTTCATCGGCGCTTTGAGCTGCGCACCAATGTGCAGGTCCACGTGCTCCGACACCCCCAGCGCCTCAGCTGCACCTGCACCTCGTTCCCCGCACACAAGGGTTGCGTGCGCCTCATCAACGGCTAGGAGGAACCCGTACCGCTGCCGCAGCGCTGCAAGGCCCTGCATGGTGAACATTCGCCAGCGTGCCAATCATCTTTAGGAATGGTGCATGGTTCAAAGGTGGCCAGCAGCAGCGTACAGGACTCGCCACCGAAGGCCAGCAGTGCCATAGACACGCAGAAATCCGATAGGAAGCAAGAAGGGTGACAAAACAGGTGGAGAGAGCCCCAGACAGACGCACAGGCAGGCAGACAAGCCGTGCAGCCACACCTGAAGGTCCGCAAAGTCGCCATCCATGGAGAAGAGCGAGTCAGTGACCAGCAGAGCGCGCGTGCCCGGAGCCAGGCTGCGCAAGATCTGTAGCAGGCAGGGGCAGCAGGTGGCAGGGGGCTCTTAGGTGAGCAGGCTGATGGGTGAATGGTCAAGCGACAAGGTCGGAGGGTCATCAACTCATCCGCCAGCTGTACGGTACTGAGAGGACCTCAAACAACGGCCCTGAAGCTGCAAAGGTGATGTGGGCAGAGAGACCGGGTCACCTGCTGCTGACTGCTGACCCAGACCTTGTAACAAGCCCCACCTGCTCCACATGACCCATGTCATTGTGGCGAAACACGTGTACTGCAGCACCGCCAGGCCCCCGACTTGCCAGCCGCGCGCCTGCGCACGATACGTAATTGAAACAGTGATAATTGATGGAAGCAAGAGGGCGCCAAAGGCATGGAAGACCTTGATGGTTGGCGGTGCAGCTGCCATGTTGGGCGGCTGCAATAACAGCCCCGTCACTGCCAGGAGGCTGTTCAAGGCAGTGGCATGCATAGATTGCATGCTGCAGCTGCAGCAGCAACTGGAGGATCCTCTGAATGCAGAGTCTTCAGCGCATGGCCGTATTGATTATTAAAACACCGACTCTTGGCGATTCTTGGTTGGCACAGAAGTCGTGAGGTTCAGGGCATATGCCTGCAGCTTGCTTGCCCATTGTCACGCAAAGATGCAGTGACTTTGTACGGCCTGCCTGCATCACCAGTGTCCTCACCATCAATGATGCTCGCATGGTTCAGCTCATCCGACAACACTGCCACGTTGCCTGTACTGGCCAGCGAAGACACCACCGCCATGTTTGCCGCAAAGCCTGTGTGGCACGACCAGGCACTACGTGATGGTACTGGGCTGCACCAGGTACACGGTTTACTCACCATATGAGCTCATAACCAGCAATTACTGCAAGCATGTCAAGTGACGTACACTCCTGCTACCCTTTCCCAACAGACGTTGCCGTGTGCGACACGGCCGTATGCGACACGGTGCAACCATGTGCGACAAATGCAATCTTTATTGCAATCGATGCAGCTCAATGCGCTGGGCAAGCCTTGCTGCACATGCCACCATTTTGAAGGCAGTTATGCACACACCAAGTGATGGATCTGTGAAACGCCCGTGTTATTATTATTATTATCATTATTATTACACACCACGTGGCTTAGTGTGGCTACCAGCGCACCTGTGGGAAACAGCAGGCAGTCAGGGGTCCCCTTGAGTGCCGCGAGGCCCTCCTCCAGCTCCCTGTGTACTGCTGTTGTACCGCCCACTACTGCGCTACTGCGGGGGCCCATGCCGAGGACTGCAGCGGCTGCTGCGGCTGCTGCGCACACATCTGGGTGGGATGCAAGCCCCAGGTAATCATTCAGGCTGAAGAGCTTCAGGGACCTGGTGCTCGGACTGGGAGCCTGTTGTGCATGCTCCTGAGAAGCTGGTGGTTGGCCGCCCGCTACTGCAGCTGAAGAGGATGCAGCGTGAGGTCCAGCATGGGGGTTCCAAGTCGCCACCACACCTCCTGTGAAGCGAGTGGCTGGAGCCGAGGTATGTCCATAACTGATGCTGGCTGTGATGCTGGCACTCGCGCTGTGCAGCGCATTGCGCCATGTGGCGCTTGGGTCTGTGTGTTCAGCTGGTGGCTGGCCTGCTGCCCAAGCTTTCAGCTCATCCGCATTAATGGCTGCCTGCATGGCAGTGTCATGATGGCTGTGCAGCGTCTTGGCAGGCTGTGTGCATGTTCGCATGATGTGAACACATGCAACGCAGCCTGCCTGGTCGCTGAGACACATACATCTGCAGTTGAGAGGCAGCAGTCACAATCCCTACATCCGCTGCATGATCACCTTGGCACTGGACTTGACTGGCAGGGTGGGCCTTTGCATGCGCAGCAGGTGCGAGCTTCGCAATTGGCCGATGGTACCTTGCACCCAGTCGCCCCAGGCATCCACTCCCGGTGGCCGTGTCTGTGCCATCCTGCCCCTGCGTGGCAGTAGTGTATGGGAACCTGGGCCTGTACGGCGTGATATCTATCTACCGCATTGTATGTATGCAAATGCAGCGTCTGCAGCACGCGCCGGCTGCATGATGCACATCGGCACAAAAGAGGGGGCCAATGACAAAACCCTCGATTATGCATAAGCCATCATTCGCCGCAGCAAGTACTCAGTGCATGTAGGGAGACTGGATATATCAGCTGGCTGCTGTAAAGGCGCAAACCCTGGCCTGATCTGTGAGCCATGGCACCAGAGCCATCCAACATATCGACAACACCGCCACCAACATGTCCTCGACCACGCCCTGCGGACCTACCGAAGCCCGGAGAGACAATCTTGCTCGATTTCCGGTCAGAAGATACGAAGGCAGCTGCAAAGGCTGCAGCCACGTCTGGAAAGACATCAGGTGGAAAGCCGCTGAAAGTGGTGCAGTGGAACATTGGTAGGTGTTGACAGGTACACCATGCAAAAAATGAATCTGCATGATGGGGAGCATAAAGCGTTTACGCCGTCATGCAGGTTTAATACTGCATGTGCAAGCTGCACACACAAGTGCAGCTTATAAAATCATGAACACTGTTGCTTGGTGCACAGCTCTTCCACATTGCTTGCATGGCACACAGCTGGTTACGGCATCACAACATGCAAGCATGCATGGCTGGACGCATGCAAGCCATCACACATGCAAGCCATGTTTGCATCATTGCACGCTGCATATTTGCCAGAGCGAGGGTACAAGCTGCCTCAGATCATAGAGGAGCTGAAGCAGATCGATGCGGACGTGCTGGCATTACAGGAGGTGAGCACGGCACCACAGTGCGTTGTAAATACTAAAATGATAACACGGCGTTTCACAATTTCATCTGCGTGCGAGAGCCCAAAAGACCAAAGGGATCCAGGTGCCTGCAGGGAAGTATGCACCTGCACAATTTGGTTGTACCGCCAGATGGCTGGCCAGATGGCGCAGAAATGAGACATACCCCAGCTGCTTGAGCTGCAGCAGCAGCAACTTGGATTTGCCATCAGTGAGGCTGCTGGTCTGTTGGCTTGGTGGGTGCTGTGACTGTTCATGCGGGTGTTGTGTGCTTGCAGATTGACATCCACTGCGAGCGCTCTGGCTGGGAAGATACTGGCGTGGCCATTGCAAAGGCGCTGGGGCTGCAGGTGTGCAGCTACTAGGCCTACTACAACAGGCGCTGCACCGCCGCAGGGCAAAGAACACCGTCCACTTTTTTGCACGGGTGACTGCGTCTGCCGCTGCTGACCCATGCAGCATGCATGCACAGTATATGCTCAAAGGCAACGAGGGCCCATGCAATGGCGGTGCAGCCTGCTGACAGGCATGTGATACACACTACACCTGGCACTGTGCATGTGTGTTTGTGCTCGCATGCAGTACGTCTTTCTGTGTGAGTTTGATGAGCTATGGTCACCTATCCGTGACCCAGATGCTCAGGGGGGAGGGGTCCACGGCAATGCCATCCTCTCCAAGTGGGTCATCCTAGGAGCCTCTTCTAAGAGTCGTTGCCTCTTGCTCATTCCATAGCCAATCCTGTTCGGTAGCCTGCAGCTTCAGATGCTGGCAAGCCAGGGAGAGGAACAGTGACTTTGATGGTATGCGGCACACGCTGCAAGCAGCGGGCAGCGGATCAAAAGTCAATTTATATCAATGGATTGTGTCTCTGTGCTGTGTGCCTGAAGTTTTGCACACGGTGCCTCACGGTTGACAGCCTGGCAAGCTGCACCAGCTGAGCTGTAGCCCAGGCCACATGTGTACATGGGGAGTCAGTCACGGGTATGACTTGTTATTGGGTCACTCATGCTTGCAGGTACGACATCACAGACATCCAGGTCGTGGAGCACACACACCACCCAATCGACTGGGAGGCGCCGGAGCACCCTCTGTGCCAGTATGTAGAATTGAAGAGTATACATTATTGTATGGTGTGTGTGCATATATTGCATATATCTCCACTCCAGACATCTCTCTCTATTTTTGCTATCTTTTTTTTTGTGTGTGTGTGTGTGGGGGGGGGGGGGGCGGGGGGGGGGGGGGGGGGTGGGGGGGCGG